>JAVHLV010000311.1:0-79573 GCA_036785495.1 Colletotrichum neosansevieriae
GGGGGGGGGGGGGGAGGTAACAGAACAGTACCAAGTATGGGGGCAAAACGGGTTAAGGAGAAGACATGCGACAAAAAGGTACATGCCTTAGGTACATACCTCTCAATCGACGGGACCCCGTTTCATCTTTACGTCAATCACACGGGTAAAAGAGAAGAAGAAACGACGTCCGTTCCTTACTCGTTTCCACTTACCCAAGACCGACCCGAGCGAGGAAAGCGGAATTTACAACGCAGGCCAGGCAGGCAGGCAGGCAGGCCTCTTTCTCTCAGGTCTTTTGTCGATGAGTCCAGGAAACAACGTTGACAGTTTCTCTCACAGAGGGCTTGGGGCAGATTACTTGGACTTACACACATACACAACACATTAGATGCGCATACAATCTCGCACTTGCCTGCCGGCCTATTATCACACATGGTGAGAGTTGAGTACGGGCCAAGATACTGCGTACTGCTGCATGCTCCTCTCGTAACCAAATCGTTCCCCACTGCCAAAGATCTCGTCCCATCTCGCGCCTCCGCGCACCCCAAAACCTCACAAATTCCCAAACCCAACTTTCTCGGCGCTAGGTCCTTTTTTTTCTCTCTTTACCCCCTTCCGCCATTCTGCTTCTCCTCGTTCGCGCTCGTTTCGCAACAGGCGATGCTGCTGCTTCCGCTGCTTCTGCTGCTGCATCAACACAGCCGCTTCTGCAAGTCCTCACAGGTGGCCCGTTGACATCCGCGCCGGACTTGCAGCGTACTTTTGCCAGTCTCTCCATTTCACAACCATCCCCCCATCCCCCCTCCCCCGATTCTGCTTGTTCCTTTCCAAACCCTTGCCCTGTTCTCTTTCGTCTTCCCGTCCCTTGGCCCCCCCAGTTCTTGCTATCCTCCCTCGTCTGGTTACTCTGGGTTGCGGTTTTCCCTTGTGTTACATCCTTGTGTGTTTCGCTGGTCAACTCATCTTTTCCCTCCTACACACACACATCCCTTTCTCTTTCTTCCTCTCCCCTGGTTCCCTGGGAGAGTCTTTCCTTGCTCATTTCAGCTGCCGCGGGACGACAAACTCGATACCACCCTCGTCGAAAGTCGGAAACTTGACAAATATCCTGACACGCGAGTTGTTCGCATAAAACTTAGCTTCTCTTCGAAAACCAGCTAAGCTTCGATTCAACACACACTTTAGAGCATCCTTTTTTTTTTTGCCCTTGCCGCCGCCGATCATCACAGGCCAGGCCATCCATTCCCCACCCACACACATGGCCCGGGTCTCCACCTAGCTTGCAACACATTCCGGATCATCACTCCGATCGGAAGAAACCTCTCGGTCCCCAGACCCACTTCATCACCCCCCGAACTATCCACATGGCCACGCCGGCCGGCGGCGCCGCTGATGCGGCACCAGCTCCAGGCCCGGGCCCGGCTGCTGGTGGGGCGGTACCCGTCGACCCCAATGCACCCGCAGCGCCTGAAGCCAAGAGGGCATGGTGGAAGATGAGCACGAAGAATGTCGCGACCCTTCGCAACTTTATTGTATGTTGTTGTACAACCAAGCACTGGGTCGCCGACCCATGCGTGTATCGACATGAATGCTAACACCCATCACAGAGGATCATTTCATATGGCAAGTGGTACGACAAGCTTATCATCTTGTTTTCGGTATTAGGTGCCATCGGCGCTGGTCTTACCATGCCGGTGATGAACATCGTCTTCGGTGAGTGCATCATGTCGAGACTAACTTGCATCATTCTAACAAGGCACAGGACAACTCGTCGGCACGTTCACTGGTTTCTTCAAACAAGGCACCCAAGAGACGCAAGAGGAGTTCACGCGGACTGTCAATCAGGGCGTGTTGTACATCGTCTACCTCTTCATCGCCAGGTTGATCTTGACTTACCTCTCCAATGTGAGTTTGACTTTCACTGAACCACAGACAACGTTTCTAATCCATTTAGCTTGGCTTCCGTATGACTAGTATCCGCATCTCTGCCGCCATCCGTTTGGCCTACCTTCGCTCGCTGTTCAGCCTCCCGATTTCGATGCTGGACATGCTGGCCCCGGGGTCAACAGCTGCCATCATTACCATCACTGCTAGCATCCTTCAGCTGGGTATCTCGGAAAAGATCGGAACCTTCTTCTCGAGTTTTTCGACCGTCATTGCTGGCTTCACCATTGCTTTCGCTTACAACTGGCTGCTGACTCTAACGACGGCATCGGGTCTCGTCTTCATCCTCTTCGTTTACATGTTCACTACACCGCCCATCATCAAGCGCCTCAACGACGTCCAGAACATGGACATCGCTGCTGCTTCCGTCGCCACTGAGGCTTTCAGCGCCAACAGGATGCTGGCCGCGTGTGGAGCGGAGTTCAAGATGATGGCGAAGTACGGCTTCCTGGCGGATGAGTCAAGGAAACGTGGAGCCGGCATGGCGTGGTTGATTGCGTTCCAGCAGGGACTGAGTGAGTTTTCCCAACGGATATCCGTCGCGAGATAAGAAAGCTAACTCCGGACAGTCTTCTTCGGCATTTATGCGTAAGCGAATCGCACAAACGCGTGACTTGCGTGGCTGAGTAACTGACTTTCGTACAGGACATTTGCTTTGTCATTCTGGTACGCTTTCAAAATGTACACCATGATGGTCCTGACCACCCCGGCATCTCTCATCGTGTGAGTACCTTTACCACCTCCGGAGGATGAACCTTATAACTGACCTTACACAGAGTACTTCTCTGTATCATGATGATGGCATCCTCCATTGGACAGCTGACGGCCCCGCTGTCGGCCGCATCCCAAGCAGCGGACGCCAATGCCGTCTTCCACACCATCATCGACGCCCCGAAGCCGACGTACGGTAAGCTGAAGGGTCCCGAAGTATCCGCCGACGGCGACATCGTCTTCCAGAACGTCAACTTCGTCTACCCGAAGCGTCCGGATGTCAAGATCCTTGACAACTTGGATTTGACGTTCCCTGCTGGCAAGGTCACCGCCATCGTTGGTCCTTCCGGTTCCGGAAAGAGTACCATCGTCGGTATTTTGGAACGGTGGTATGAGTTCAACGGAGACCTCCAGTCCAACCAGCTTGTGAGTTTTTGTGATGATGTGTCAAGCGCGATGACGCTAACTCGCCACAGGTCCTTTGGCTCAGAAACGGTATCATCAGCTGCGGTGGCCGCTTGCTCAGCGAGATCGACCCTTGCTGGTGGCGCAATCAGATTGGTCTAGTCCAACAAGATAACGCTCTGTTTAACACCACCATCTACAAGAACGTCGAGTACGGTCTCATTGGCACCGAGTGGGAAAATGAAGACGAGTCCGTCAAGGCCAAGCTGATTGAGCAGGCTTGCAAGGATGCCTTCGCCGACGAGTACATCTCTCGTCTTCCCGATGGATACCAGACCGAAGTTGGTGATGCTGGCATCAAGCTCAGCGGAGGCCAACGCCAGCGTCTCGCCATCGCCCGTGCTATCGTCAAGCAGCCCAAGATTCTCATTCTCGACGAAGCCACCTCCGCCATTGATGTTCGCAGCGAGCAGATCGTCCAGGCCGCTCTTGACCGTGCTTCCCGGGGCCGCACTACCATCGTCATTGCTCATCGTCTCGGAACCATCAGAAAGGCTGACAACATCATCCTTCTTCGCAAGGGACAAGTCGTCCAGCAGGGCACTCACCAGGAACTCATGGCTCAGATCGACGGTCCTTACCACCTCCTTGCTAGCGCACAAAAGCTGGACATGGGCGTTGAGGAGGATGACGACATTCTCTTTGGCGACTTGAGCTGGAGACGACCTGAGCCCGAACGCACCTCAATCCCCAGGACCTTTGGCAGCAGTGAGGGAGATCTCACAGAGAAGCGAAACAGCATCGACGATGCCTCTGGAAATAGCGACCCTGTTACTGAGCGTGACGGTTCTGATGAGGAGCTTGAACGCGGCACGGCTGGTACTGTCAGAGTCGTCAAGCAGCCTCGCAGTCTTCTCGCTCGCTGGAGGGCGTGGCACTTGTTCGGCAGCTTCGGTCAGTTGCTTGGCGAACAGAGGAAGAGATGGAAGACCTACATCATCATCTCCATCGCTGCCCTCGGTGCTGGAGCCTCTACACCGGTCCAGGCTTACCTCTTCGCTGTCTTGGTCTCCCTCTTCTCTTATTGGGGAAGCTTCTTGCGTGTCATCGCCAATCACTGGTGCCTCATGTTTGTCTACCTCGCTGCCGGTGTTGGAGTTTCCCACTTCCTCCTCGGATATGCTACGACTACCATTGGTTTCGGCATCACCCGCGTCTACCGTAAGGAGTACTTCCGCAACATCATCCACAAGCCGGCCGCTTTCTTCGATGCTGAGGGCAACTCTGCCGGCGCCCTCACTGCACGCCTGGCTACCGACCCAACGATGTTGCAGCAGCTTCTCGGTACCAATATGGCCTTCGTCTTGATTTCTCTGTTTAATGTCATTGGATGCATTGTCGTCGGCCTTGTCTTCGGCTGGAAGCTAACCCTCGTCGCCCTCGGCACATCTATGCCTATCATCATTGCAGCAATGTTCTACCGTGTCCGCCATGAGACCAAGTTCGAGGAGGCCAACAATGCCGTCTTCGCCGAGAGCGCCAAGTTCGCTTCAGAGAGTATCGGTGCCATTCGCACGGTCTCCAGTTTGAACATGGAGGATGGTATTTGCGACCGGTACAACCAGTTGTTGGACGACCACACTTCGGACGCCTTCCGCAAGTCGAGGTTTTCGGTCATGTTGTTCGCCTTCAGCGACAGTATCTCTCTCCTCTGCATGGCTTTCGTTCTCTGGTACGGAGGTCGTCTGCTCTCTGACCATGAGTACACTCCATTCCAGTACATGGTTGTCTACATCGCTGTCGTCCAGGGTGGTATGTCCGCTGGCCAGTGGCTCTCGTTCGGACCGAACATTGCCAAGGCCAAGACTGCCGCCGACCGCATTCTCGCCATGCGCGAGAGCGATGAGGATGAGATCACCCCAACTGCTCGTGTCAGTGACGTCGTTCCTTACGGGGTTCACTACGAGAAGGGCGTCGAGGTCGACTTCAAGGACGTCTGGTTCAGCTACCCCACTCGCCCGACGCCTGTTCTCAAGGGTCTGGATCTTCACATCGAGCGCGGACAGTTCGCTGCTATCGTCGGCCCCTCGGGATCCGGTAAGACCACCATCATCTCACTTTTGGAGCGGTTCTACACCGGACGCGAGGGCGTCGTCAGCTACAACGGACACGACATCAACACCCTGGACCTGGCCAAGTACCGTCAAAACATCTCCCTCGTAGCCCAAGAGCCCTCGCTCTTCACCGGAACCATTAGAGACAACATCCTCCTCGGTATCGAAGACGAGGACTCCGTATCAGACGAGGCGCTTCACGCGGCGGCCAAGGACGCCGGCATCCACGAGTTCGTCATGTCCCTGCCCGAAGGCTACAACACCGCCGTCGGCCAGTCCGGCGTGGCGTTGTCCGGCGGACAGAAGCAGCGCGTCTCGATCGCGAGAGCGCTCATCCGCCGTCCGTCATTACTCTTGCTCGACGAGGCGACGAGTTCGTTGGACAGCGAGACGGAGCGCGCCGTGCAGGCCGTCTTTGACGCGACCAAGGGCAGCAGGACGATGATCATGGTCGCGCATCGTCTGGCGACGGTGCAGAACGCCGACGTCATCTTCGTCATGCAGGATGGCAAGGTGATTGAGAAGGGTGATCACGCGGCCTTGATCGCGGAGAGGGGAGTCTATTTCCAAATGGTGAGTATCCAATACCATGCCCGAATCTCAAGAACACGAGGCTAACTATCAATAGTGTCAATCACAGGCGTTGGATAAGTAAACGGGATGGGTGACATCATCACACAGGGTTTTGTTTCTCAATTTTTTTTCATCTTTTTTTTTTTTTTTTGGCATAGACAAAGCAAGGCTACAGTCTTGGACGTGGTAGAGATCCCCCCCCGCTGACGAATGCCGTCTGATTGAGGCGTTGGAAAGATTGTAACGAACACATACCACGGATTCCACTATCATTTATCCATTTTTTCTTTCTTTTTTTCCCCGCCTTTTCCTCTCTCATAACTATCTATCATCATCATGGGAGGACACCATATGTGTTATCGCGACTCAATTCAGATTATCCAGCTAGGCAGGCCATTGGCATTTTATTGATATTCTTTGAAAACAACAACCCGTGTGTAACACAGGTTCGAAAACACAATGATCACACATCGAACTCGAGAGAACGGAGAAAGCTGATCAATATTCTATAATTCCCAACTGTACTCTATACACTTTTGTTTAGGTCTGTTCTTCTGCTGTAAAATTGTGTGTTTCTTATTCCCCAACACCTTTTACGATACGGCCGCAAAGCATTCGTTCCGGACAGTAACCGGAGATAATAAAAGCCAAGCAATCAATCATGGACAAAGAAAGAATACGATGCTGAGGAATACGGAAATCCTGCGTAGCACGGACACGGACGTTCCCACATCGCCCAGCCGTGCCAACTCGAACACGGCGCGCGCGCGCGCGCGCGCAGGGACTTCTTCAGAGGTTCGTCCCGTCATCGGTCACCGACAACGGCATCCCCCAAACAACATCCTTCTCTTTCTTTCTCATCATCTCGTAACCTAAAACATCAAAACGTGGGAGCGACTCTTTCCTCGCTCTGCTCCATCACGCCGCGCAGTTTCAACGCCCGCAGCGAACCGCCCGACGGCCGCGACGCGTGACCCCTGCCATCTTTCCCATTGCTGCTGCTGCTGCTGCTGCCGCCGCCGCCCAGACTCATCAGCGACCGCGTGCGCGCCAGACCGCCGCCGGGTTGTTGGGAGTGGAGGATGTTGCTATTCGCAGACATCACAGCCGCAGACCCGCTCCTCGGCCGCGTGTTGAGGCGGCTCATCATCGAGCTCAGCGCCGTCTGCGCGTCTACGGGGTGGCTGCCCGGCGGCGGGGAGTGAGAGCCATCGATGACAGGGTATGGCACGGCTGGCGAGTTCGGTTGCGAAGGCGGTGTTCCTCTTGCCAAGGATGCACCGCGGGGGCGGTTGAGTTTGGATAGGAGCATCTCTTTACCGCTCATGGGCTGGCCGAAACTCGTGGGCGAGCGACTCGAGCCGCGGCTGGACGGGGACGTCGGGAGGATCCTATTGTTTCCGCCCTTCCTGACGTGAAGCCCTTGTTCTTGGTGCATGTCATCCCCCATCTCGGGCGGCGATAACATGCCACCGCCGTTCTGCGACATTCCCATCAAGGCGGCGCGCTGGACGTCTTCAAAGTTCACGGGCGCGACGGGCATTTTGCTCAGACGGCGAATGGCACGGCTGTTCTTCTCGACGAAGCTAGTCATGGCGCGCAGGGCGTCAGCGTTCTCGCGACTCGCGACGACGCTGACGTCGCCCGTGTCTACGCGGCCTCGGGCCTGGTGCACGGCGTTTAGCGTCAAGGGTTGCTGACTGTGCATCTGAGGGGCCGTCGTGGATTCCTGTCGTAGCGAGGCCTGGACTTGCGCCATGATGCGGTCAAAGTCGATGTTCTGGGACATGTAGAGGGGCTACTGCTGCTGCTCGTTGTTGGCGGGGTCGAGCAGGTTGGAGGAGAGCTCCGCCTTGGTGGCCAGAACGAACAGGCTTCCGTCGCTGATGCGTCTGCAGACGAGGGCCCAGCGGGTTCGGGCTGGGTTCTTGTCGAGCTGGGGCTGATAGACTGAGCACCGCGCCAGCTGGGCGTAGAAGACTTCTAGATGACGGGCCATGCGCTCGAGACTTGTAGGAGGAAGGTGGACAGCGCGGTAAGGCGTGAGTTTTCGACGTCCGGGGAGGCGGCGATGCTGTCGAAGGCGTCCATGCCGGTGCAGGCTTCTTGGCGGAGGTCCTCGAGGAGGGCGATGTCGAGCTCGACGCTGCGGGCGGCGTAGGCGAAAACGCCTCGCTCTTGGAAGCGGAGGGCCGCGTCGGCGTCGGCGACGAATTGGCCGACGAGGGCGACTTCCTTGGTGCAGGAGGCAGCGTCGCTGCTGTTCTTTGCGCGGGCCATGGTGCCAAGGACATCGAGGAGCTTGGTGTCAGCTGCGGGAAAGTTGGCGCTCGCAACGCCGGAGGAGAGTTTGAGGACGAGTTCTTGGAGCTTGGGGCCGAAAAGGGCCGCGAAGCCGCCTTGGAGGAGTCGGGATTGGTAGCCGTAGAAGGTCCGGACGGCGATGATGTTAGGAAGAGACTCGCGGAGCCAGACCTTGCTGCCAGCGGGGTCATGGAAGGAAGAGGTTTTGAGGGATGCGCCCATGATTTCGTACATTTCGAACTGGTGAGCGAGAAGGGTCTCGACGGTGCTTTGCAGGTATGCGGACCACAGATCGTGGAGGGCGGAAATGTCGTCGCTGCCATAGTCCGGTTTGGGGGTCAAGTGGCCGACGAAGTACTTTGTCAGGAGACTGGCCACTTCGGGGTTGTTGGTGTGGGCAAGATTGTCGAATAATTTTGTGCAATCGACACCAGCATAAGACTTAATAATGAGAGTTCCTCCCGGGTGCATGGTATAGAAGTTGGTGACATCGTAGACGCTTCCGTGAACTCCGATCCACATGCGGGAGCCGGGGCGGTGGCCAGTGTGGAGGGTCAATTGTGACATAGGAATGGTTGGGAGAGTGCACAGCGGGGGCTTTGGTGTCATGAAGACGTCGAGCATGAAGCGTCCTTCGGCAAAGGCTTTGTTGACGATGACATCTACACCACTCTCGGTGGCAATTCTGTAGGTGTAAATCGCCTTGCGGATTCCCTGCATGACGGAGTTAACACGGCGACAGAACTGCAGATGTAGAGATAGCCTCCGAGACCGCCCTGCTTCTTGGACATAGCGAGATCGCAGATGGGAGCTCTCTGTCCCACAATCAAGGTGTCAATGTAGCGAGGAGGAATGTGCTTCTCAACGAGATCGTGACCACTGACCATCGTATGCCAAGCCGCGAGAGTCTCTGGAGAAAGCGACATGGGCTTCCATGAGTCGGCGTTGACGTATTGTCGAAGTTCCTCCTCAAAGCAGAACTTCTCTCGGGACTAGAGGTAGACTCCGAGGTACAAGGATTTCTTGCCGCCAGACAGGCCGCTCTGGGCGAGACGAGCCTGCCAGAAACTGCGGAAGGGAGCGATACGACTGCCGCCGGCGAGGAAATCGCAAGGAGCCATGGGGTCTAGGGGAAGCTGGAAGGCGGCGGGGCGGGAGACGCCGATGAGAACACAGACGGGTTAAGAACACCACTAGAGACACCGGCACGGTTAATGTCTCTGCCCTTGGAAAAGGTAGAGCAAAGCTTGTACTCAGAACGGGAGACGGCGAGGTCGACGGTGTCCGGCAAGAGCGCCTCCTTATAGCTAGCAATCGAGTAGGTACGCGGGACCTCGAGCGAAATGAGATCGGCCAACCAAGCAAGGTTATCGAGGTTGAAGACTCGGTCCCAAATCTGTGGCGGCGTGTCCATGACGGCATCTTGCAACAAGTCGCCCAAGAAACTTCTCGCGGGCCATTCATCGGTGCTGAGAACCTGCAAGACGGTGTTCGAGGATTCGTGGAGTATTCCGTAGACCTTGAGCGCCATTTCCTTCGTGATGGGCGCGAGGTGTCCGCGACGGAGGATATGGCTAACGGTCAGCTTTGGGGTCGCGGTCCAGCTTTAAGGTCGCGGTCCTCCTCACAGAGCCGAGGTGCATCTCGAAGCGAGCCCAGGTTCCGGAAACTTCCACGGGGGCGTCGATATGCTGATCGAGGCCAAGGGCGGCGATGACTTTGGCGCACTCTTCCCAGCTGTTCAGAGGCATTAATGCCAAACGATCTCCAGGGGCCCAAGTGATACCAGTTTCCCGAATATCAAGCGTCACCATCGCGATTGAGCGGGTGGGATCAGAATCCACAAAAGACCTGTCCAACACGCTGCTCACATAGCGGCATTCCTCGAACGTGCCTCTCATTTGATGTGGCTCGACGGGCAGAGCGCCACGATAGGATTAGGGCTCAAGACGCTCTTTCATGGCCTCGGAAAATTGGCGATGGTTTTCCTCCCATGGTCGCTCTCCGTCGGCGGCGCCGAATGCGCCGTTGGTCTCGGTACGACTGGTCTTGGCCGCGACTTCGAGGATGCCGAATACCTTGTAGCGGTGGACGCCCATGAAGCCGCGCTCGCCGGTGTAGGCTTCCACAATGCCGTCGAGGACACCCATCAATCTGGGGTGGCCCCATTGCTGGACATACTCGGGAATTCGGTAGTGCTACTCGATGGCGACGATGAAGGCGCGTAGGTTGGAGGGAAGCCAGGCGCGAAGGTGAACGCCCTCGGCGCCAAGGAAGGAGGTGTATCTGAGTTGATCGGTCAATGACATGAGCTCAAATTGTGATTGCTGCCACTTACTTCTTTCTGCCCAAAAACGCATCCGTCACAAGGTATGGAGGGAACTGCAATCCCGAAGAGGCAAGGCATCGCTTCGAGAGAGGGGCAGAGAATTTGGCCCAGCGAACCCATTGCTGGACAGGAACTTAGTCTTCACCTGCGTTGGGCGTTGGGATTCGTGGAAATTGAGTGAAACGCGCCAGGCATACGTTCGAGTGTCTCCTTTGGACGAATCATCTCATGTGTACAGGAAGAGATGCATATAAACTCACCAGATGTCTCTGCAACTCCCTTCAAAAAAGCTACCTCCGCTCACCGAACATGGGCCGTCTGAGCTCAATATTGTCGAAGCGAGCGACGTAAGGATCACTTGATGTGACGTCCTTGACCTTGATGTTGTACGATGATTGATCGAGGAAGGTAAGATGTGGGAGTATTCGCCAATTTCGCCCCATGCGACGAGACACTTGGAAGTAAGGCAAAGCGATGCTGAGGGCGATGCCGACCAACTCCTCTCCCAGGTAGTCACCCATCTTGCAGTCCAACCTCAGTTTAGACGGGTTTGATGTGGCATTAACACCGTCGTGACCATCGTACTTTTGCTCAAAGCGGTAGATGGAGCACGGCATGCCAAGGGCCACAAGCGCAGCCCAGAGGGCTTGCTCGGGAATAACATCTTCAGTGCCTTCGATGACGGGTGCTGCCGCAATTGATTCCCTTACGCGGCCGCGAGACACGCATCCCGGCATTCTTTCGGCGAGGTCAGACCATACGCGACCTGGAGACCTAGCCAAGGCACCAGCGGCCTCGTCATAGTCTGGTGGGCATAAACCGTGTTCTGTGCTAAGGGAGCCGTCTTTCCAGCCCGTCGAGGGCCCGATCTCTTCAGCCCTCATCATGACTTGACGCGCTGGTGCGCCGAGGGCAACGGCAAGCAGGTCTTGTTCATTGACGTCCATGGCGTCCATCTATTGTTGGTCCTTGACTGCATCGATTTCTTGTACTGAGGGGTAGCTGGCGTTTAGAACTTGATTTATTGACTTCCTTTCCCTGTGATTTTGTTGTTAGTGTCGAGTTTGCTGGAGTCTCCATACGTTTACTAACCTCATGCGGAGCCACTCCCCAGCATCAACGCCTCCAGGGATCTGGGGGCTGTTAGTTGGTAGGAATTCAGTGATTATAAGCTTGAAATTAACTTACATCAAACGCCGCAGGAATGTCACCTGGTTGAGAAAAGCCTGAGAATGAACATCCACGGGGTCCCATACGGCTGCTGGATCTGCTCTGTCTGCCAGTAGCGGTAGCTCCAGCTGGACATCTTCCTCCGCCTCCCACGGAGCCTGAGACTGGGCAGGATCTCTCTGAAAAGGCCATGTTGAATATGTGACGGACTGTGTCTACTCCGTTCTGGCGATGGGAAGTTGAACAGTGAATAAGATAGAGCACTTATTAAGAATAATGGTCAGTATGGCCGCCAGGGCAGGAGAAATCAACACCGCCAGGGCAAAGAATGAGAATGGCCTCTAGTCGAATAGACCCGCACACAGAAGAGAAAGATTCGGTTGATGAAGACGGAACAAGATGAAGCCTTCATGCCAGCGGGTTCGATGGCATCCTAAAAGGGTCGCTCAATACCGTCGAGCGTCGATGTCGTCTGTGAAGCCTCCTTTCTCCTCCCGATGACACGACCCATGAAGCCGCCATCTTCGCCACTGCATGTCCGTCACATGGGCAAACAAAATAAACCCGCAAGCCGGGGTCACTAGACGGGAGGTCTCTGCGGTCGTTTGAACTCTGATTCACACCTGTCAGGAACTGACGGGCCAATTGGGAGAAAAAAAAAAGAACACCGGGGGCCATGCCGACGGGCATGTCGTCTTGGGATGACTTGACGCCATCCCAAGTTCAGGCCTTGGCTGTGCGCCCCAGAGTTTGGCTTGATTGGGTTGCTGTCCGTTGCTTGGGTCCAGATCATTCCAGGTGCCAAGACGGCAGACATGCGGCATGTCTTGGGATCACCTAGTATCTTTCATGCAAGTCCTTGGTAGAATCGGCGTGATCTCAGTGCCAAGTGGCAGTCAAGGGGTGTCGAGGAGGGATGTGTTCAGCAACTGCTGGCAGCCGTACCCTATGGTCATGGCGACTGGTATCAATGTCTAGTTGACACTGAGGCAGAAAATCCGCTGGAGATTCCCAAGCTGGGAAAGGAGTCCGCTGAGGCGAGCTTTGGGAGTTGAGACACGTGGATGAGGTGAAGTGAGAAAGAGAAGAAACAGGGGTTTGTGAAGGAAATAGCCTCAGTTCCAACGACCGATGTGGACACTTTCCTTAAACTGACCAATCACGTGCCGTTATCACGTCGCATATGGTTCGGTACATGTCCAATGTACCTGATCTGCCGCCCCACAATGTTCTTTTTCTGACCTGAATCTACGGGAAGGTGGGGGAGTTTGAGAGCTTGGCAGTTGCTCCCTGCGAGCTTGCAACCTTTGACACTCACCAAGACTTCAGGACTCCATCGTAGGGCAAGGTACCGTTGCATTAGGTTGCTTGTTCCTGGCCTAGGTAGGTACTACACGAGACCGCAACGCTGCAAAGCCAGGCCCTTCCAACGCCGCCTCGTCTCTCTTTAGACGTTCGAACTTCAAACCTTGAAGCTATTCCTACTGGACTCGAGTTCACAGCTAGGTAAGTGACAGCGACAGCCCCCACACGGCTCCTTTCCCCATTGATCTCCTCCAAGTCCCGGACAATGTGACAGCATGGACGGCCCCTCTCACACCTGACGCCGCCCTCTCCACGAGAGATTGTTCAGGAGGTACCATCCTTTCACCTACGGTACCATTGATTCCAGCTACTGGTTGAGGCCTGGCTTCCCTCACGATGACGCTCGTTCCAGAACTTCAGAGTGCGGTTTGCACTTCTTGGCAGTCCGAGCAGTGGCATTCGAGGCCCGCATTTTGACCCAGCCATACGCTTACGGTTTCTGCGATGGCGACGGGATGACCGCCATTGAGCGCGACTGCCATCCCACGTGAATTTGGGCTGTCATAGAGTTTAACTCCATGATCGTAGTCAGTGAGTTCCAACTTCCAGTTCATAGGCAGACTTCTCAACAACAAATACGCCCGAAGGGTAACAATAACCGACCCTATATCAGGTACCTCACTCCCACTTTCCCTATCCCACATAAGCTCCATCGTGACATCGGCGTTAGCACGAATACGTACAGAGATGCCAGTGCTTACGGGAACGTTTCATAAAAGCTGCTGGGGAAGTTGGGATCAGAAGAAAAGGGTGAGGCTGGATATCAGCCTTCTCATGCCGCGATGGGGATGGTACTCCTTGGATGTCATGTGGTCTTGGCCCTTGGGACTCGGCAACTATGGGACAAAAGATCGACTTATTGCTTGCGCCAACATCAACGTCAACTTTCCTTTCAAGCTCGATTCGGGACGTCTGCAATAGGACACGAGCCATTGGTATTGAGCTCTGTCTAAATATGGCTCAGTAACGCGGCTTATCCGCAATCAACATGGGGTCATGATGTGATGCCTCGGGTTACCCCCGCTGATCCTTAGCGTTCAAGCACCAGCTGTCGCCCGTTAAAACGGGAGGCGGCCAGTGCCCACTTTACGACACACTGGAAGCTTATTCAACTCGTAAGCTTGATAGATTAGTGGGATAACTTTCAGTTGCTAGTTTTTATGGAATCCTTTCAAGAAGCCGCATGTAGAATAATAAGGCCGGTTCGCTTTAGCGAAACGCGGCCGTTCAGCTTCATCATTCACTCTTCTCCCCTGTTAATATCCGCGCATGTCTAGAAAATTTTGTTCTCTTGTATAATACTCACAGCATCCAGTAGGCTGCTTCAATCGAGGGAGCCCAGCGTTTCGCCCGAGGCAGTGCGTTTATGTTAAGATAACTAGCGGGATTCAGCCGGAGGACGGGCGCGGGCGGCTTGTCTCCCGTCGCAGTCTATATATTTTCCCCGTTTTTTTCTTCTTCTTGAGGCCTCCAACGGACTGCGACAATTGAGGTTACACAGTCACATCTCACTTGAGCAGCCGTTGAACGCCAAAACGCCCGGTGAGCTAGACTGTGATCATTGTCGGAGCCGTCCTAGTATAGGCTCATCATAATAACATCTCGGGATAGGGGCTCTTGATGTCAATCTTGCCCTCTGTTGGCAGCAAAAGACGGCGTTTTTTCAGTATAGTCAAATTAGCTGCGAGCCTCAAAGTCCATCGTGGACGCCTGTGCTTGCGGGCTTGCTCACTAGATTTATGTAGATGGACTTATACGCTACCTATTCATTAGATTATGCTTGTTACTCTCCTACGTTACCAGCACGGCGGTTGTTTTAGAGTGATTTTCGAAAGGCTTTGCGTGGACCCAGAAACGCTATGCTTTTACCTTTGGGTCAAGTATCTCACGGGTCAAGCTCTGATCAAAAGAGTGTATTTTTTTCGTTTCCGCAAAACACACTATGAAGAAACCGTGCTATTTTGAACCATGAAGAGGCAAACTCCATAGCGTAGTGTAGCGCCGTCCAACTGTTCCCACCCCAATGCCCGCGATGCCCACAACCACTTCACATAGCTTGGATGACATAGTGGTTACTGCGTGGGTTATGATTGCCCCTGATAGACGTTACGATGCAGTGGGGGCCATCACTCACAAGTGGGCCGTGGCATAAGTTTCCTTGTTTCGACAACTTCTTTTCACAGACCGAAAGCGCCTGTCATCCCAAGAAATGGCGAATTTAAATACAATAATACTGACGACGTTCCAATATGAATATTCCAGCATATTAATAAGATGGGCCATTTCTCGAATGGCTGGTTCAGGACAAATTGGATTAGTGCTGCATTCTGAGCGAGGTGATAACATTAACGCTATTAGCGCTGGGAAGATGAGTCCCGAGCCTTGAGTGATGTTGCTCCAAAGACCGTCGACTGGCTTCAAAAGCATCATCCTACTACGAATAGCTCAAGAAACCGAGCCCAAACTATTGCCAGATATAAATAACGATAAAGAAGAGCCTTCTCAACATGGGCTACACAGACTGACCTTCACCTACAGTCATGAAAGCTGATCACTCAAAATCGAATACTTGCCTATGGGTGACATCCGAAAACATTCAACCGACACTAAGTTTCATCCGATATGCCTGTAAGCAGATAATTGAGCCATCTTGACGACGGTCTTTCACGTGATCAATGCACCTGTCTGACTATTACTCAACTAACTTATGCGTATTTGCATCCGCTACACTTGTACATATTTTGACGCTACGCTGTTAAAGCCATTCTTACGCAATGAATCTGTAATAATATCATGGTTTGTATTTTGTATATATTCTGCTTATATCAAATGAAAATCGCTAAACTCGCTCGCTAATCGCTGTTGAAAGTCTGGCGATAATTCCGTGTCCACACAAGCGTTCCAGCTCTGACTCGAAAACCTGTCGACGCTTACTTGGCGTAAGACTTGATCTTGGGCTCACAGTCGACCTTATCCTTGTACATCAAGATGTTCTTTGCTGCCATACCAAGAACTGCCTCCGTGGCTTTGATTTCAGCCTTGTCCATTTTGCCGGCAGCAGGATCTTTGCACACGCTCTTGTCGATTCTGTCGAGCTTGGCGGGACCCTTGTTTGTCAAGGCATCCCGCATGAGGGCGAACGCCAGGGAGTTGTACAGCATGCCTTCGTGGGTGACTTCCTTGCCGGCGACAGTTCCGGGACAAGCCTTCTGAACCTCGACATTGGTAACTTCAACACCGTTGGCTTCCTTTATCATACCGGAGGCCTTGGGTCCCGATTGAGGTTGAACGATCTCATCAGTAGCACTGAAAATGGATGTGGTGGGGACTATAAACACCGCATTAGTAAGAGCCGTCGAGGAATTGATCCGAGAATCAAACGTACCGTATGCACTATCACCGCCGTTCGCGCGAAGCGTTCGTACGAACTCGGAGTCGTGTTTTTGCTGATAGACGGCAGGTGTACACCCGATAGCCTTTGCTGCCGTATCGCAGGCTTTGAACGCCTCAGTGGTTCCATTAAAGTCGGGAGAGAAGGATACGAGGTCGGTCACGGTTTCTCTAGTGCTAGGCCAGTATGTCATGGCCCATTGCACGTTCAGATTCCCTTGACTCCAAGCGGCGACTGCAGCCTTCTTTCCAGTCATACTCTCGACATAGTTCATGGCATACGCCACGTACTCGGAGTTCTCCTGAGCGTCACCCAGGGACGCGTTCGGAATGTTGACCCAGAGAGGGTCAGCAAAGTCGGACTTGGCGAGCAGAGGTGCCAAGTTGGCCCGGAACGTTGATCCGGCCATAGCGGCCGTTCCGGGAATGAGAATCACGGGCTGTTTGCCGGACGACGCCGAGAAGGTTTTAGGGATGTAGATCTTGCTGCGAAGTTCTTCTTCAGACATGGAGTATGGTGCGTCTTTCTCCGATCGCTTCGGGTAAATCTGCGTCTTCGGCTCCGGGTTGGAATTTTTCATCGAGTTGGGCTTGTCACCGAGAAATCCGGTCAGGTTCTGCATCTCCATGTCTGCTGCTTCGACTGTTTGATTGTTGCTGACGATGTCACGGATGCATGCCTCTGGATCAGATACAGGCAGTCCGTGGACAGAGGTCAAGGAGAAAGAAAGAGCTAGGACAGCTGCGTTGGTGGTCTTCATTGTTCAGGTTCAAGAAACAGATTGTTGGATGTGTGATGGTGTGATGTGAAATATGCTGTGAGTGTTGATCGGGGAGCTCAACGGAGCTTTATACCCTTCATTGCTGTTCATGCCCGTTCACGTCGTCAGTATCGATGTCATTCTGGAACCCTAGTCAGATCGGCAAGTTTCCACAGAGGTTGATTTCTTCTCTCCTACCGGGCGCCCTAGTCCGGCTTGCATGCAGTCATGGATCGATGCTTCCAGCCAGTAGGACTACTGGAGACAGGCATGGTGTGCTTACCCTATCCAGAACGCTGGGAATGCTTCAGAACCGTTCACACCAGACCGGCGGGCGGCTGACGTCGCTTGCCCGGCGGTTAGGGAACTATGACACGTCGCCGTGTCCAGACTTCGACGGTCTGAAGTTATCAAGGCCATTCCACCACTACGAAATCTGTTTTCTCGGCAGACCCCGAGCATTCTGCTTTTCGGAAGTGTCATCGGTTGGCATCCTTCAAGAGGACTACGCCATATCAAGGGTCCCACTATACTATTATGAGAAAGTGAGTTTGGATGTTCAGATGATATAACCGCGACGGAGCTTACAACCCGGGGCATTTTGTCATTCGCTCCTATGTGACATCACGATGAGGCTGAGAATGGCTGTCGGGGTCCTCGGTACATTGTCCGAAATAGGCGAGCTGCGCAATGCAGTCTGGTATATGGCCTTTGGGTCAGTGAGTCGTCTGAACACGACCCATCGCATTGGCTCGAAGACAACGACAGAAGCTGCAAGTCGAGCTCGGATTCTGTTTGCGCGATCGGTTTGGGTCTTCTCATACCAACGTGCCTGCGGGCTTCTAGATTCAACCATTGAATTCTTTCTCAATCTCAGGTTTTGCGATAGAGCTGTCGACAGAATTGTTCGAAAGTCCGCACCGCAAAAAATGTCTATTGATTCGAAACTCTGATATTATTTCCGGATATCAAATACTAGGTATTGGAGGCCATCGCAGTTTCGGCATGATTTGTATCTGCCCCCAAGATAGTCACCCTCCACTGCCACCATCTCTTGTGAAGAATCAGAACAATCATTACCCATCACACCTCCACCACCATCCTTGGGGCAAAAATTCTGGATTCTGATGAATCAGTGTGAGGCTGGTGATGACGGACTTTGTGTGGGCAAGAACAGGGTCTCAGTACTCCTGAGACGTCCGCAGAGGCCCGAGAGGTTCTAGGGCGTTCGGCCGTGCCGCGGAATACTCATCTCATCTGACTCTTAGCATTGAGAAAGTGCCGAAATCTCGTGTCCATATCTCATCGAAGCGGAAACAAGCATCGGCGCATCATCGCCGCCCAACGGGTGTCGAGAATTCCCGTTTGAGGTTACCGTCCCTCGGCTTCATAGTCAGGCCGTTACAGTGCTAGCCGATAGAATAAACATAGCCAGGCACGTACAAATTAAACTCCGAAAAGGCCTCAGCCTCGATGTGGTTTGCAAGACACTACCGAGGCCGATATTCGTAGCTCGCGATTGCACCAGCCATCTGATGTATGCTGGCTACATTGGAGATCAGCAATACGTGAGTCGCCACAAACCCTGTGGCACCTTATAATCAGACGAAGTAGAACCGTCTTTTCGGGACGTGGTCACGAAGACCATCTCATCACATCACGCGTCGTCATTCAATACTTCCTTGTGATGATATAGAATGTGGACCAACGGGATTCACGCATACTAATCCATCGTCGATATTGAGTTCATAGATCCCGCCATTATTTTCATCGAAATCAGAAAGTGCCGTATAGTTAAGTTGTTCAAACACCGATCCATTAGCCCACGCTACGTCGTGCTAATTAACATGTTTGTCAAATTGGGTCGTCATTTGATCACAAGTGACAAAGCTTTAAGTGAGACAATACTAACAAGGCGTAATCGTCATCGTCTCTGGTGGGAGTTGTGCTTCCTTTCTGTTAACTATGATCACGACTTCATCCTACAGACCAGTTTGCAAAACGTTAATATCACCCACCACGTGGGGTCAAGCGCATCGAGATTCAATGTTTTAGACACACAAGCACATGTGATGCAAATCTATGCCCCGATCAAATCCTATTGCATGAATTTGTTGGGCGTAACAGCCCCAAAAAGTAATCAAGAGAACCCGAACTTGTGATCATCGAGAGCACCTCGAAGTCGGCTCCCGGCCATCTAGGTCCTCTGTCTCGCTACAAGTATGATTGTCGTCATAGAAGGAACCTAGAATACGATCGTATAATGAAACTTGTTTTTCCTGATAATCGTCGTTCCAAACCTCTCGGAGAAGAACTTCGTCTATCGGCAGTCTAGGCTTGATAAACATTCTGATAGTTTGGATCCAGCGTCCCAACATTCATCCCAAACAACACAGTAACGCGAAGTGGAAGCCTTAGGAGTTCCCTGGGTTGATGGGAGTTGTTCCGAGCGCCGCCGACATAGCACATGCTGGGACCTAAGACTCATCGGCGGTGGCCATATTCTGAGCCGCCAAAGCCGCGTCGATCGATGCGGTGGGGAACGGGTCGAACGTTTCAAGAGCATGTTTTGCGGTCTGCAGACAGTCTGAAATCTGTGCAAGACCATGAAGGTCGGCACAGAGCAAAATGAATAACGGCACTTGGCGAATTCGGAGTGAAGTGCTGATCTCCAGCGAGGGCAGCTACCGTGTCTTTGTGGGTTGGAACGGCGATCGCACCAGCTCTGGAGCATCGAAGACGTGAATGCGCTTTGACCGGCGGCGATGAGCGTTTCAAGAGTCCCTTTGGTTAGGCTGTCAGGCAAGTAGTGCCAAACGGACGTGTGTTTAAGCATGAGTGTCAAGGCCAGTAACCATGGTGACTCGGCCAAGTCGTCGGATAGTTGTGTACCGTATCTCTGCTGGAGCAACTCAAGGTTTGCGTCGCTTATGGTAGTTTTGAATTGTTGAGGAATTTGATGTGTAAAGAAGGGGTTTAGTGAGGAATGCTGTGGGTTTAACGTCGTCGTCGAAAAAGAACGGTCGCAAAAAGGTGATTCATGAAGTTCTTGTAGATATAGGCCATTCTTCACATCTGCTAGTTTATGCTGCTGGGAATTGAATATGTATTTCCAGTGGTGTGAAACCCCCTATGCCCTATTCTCCTATTCTTGGCTCTAAGCAGCGATCGGATGGAAGCTGAAGAAATTGAAGTGAGGAATGCAGGGGGCAATGGCTGGGTTTTACTGTACAATAAACTAGATAGAGCACGGCATCGCTGTATGACTCTTTGGCTTCAATAATCCTCTTGGCACAGTTTGGACGAAGATAGCAGACTGACTACGCGTCCTGTAACAAGCCCGGTACAATGCCAGCCCAAGTCCTAGGAGCCGGTGGAGAGGATATTCGGTGTTGCGAATCTTAGGTTCTCCGCAGGCCAAGTTCGACATCGACCACCAAGTCGCGATTCAGTAAGCTTAGTGTTATGTCACCTGGAGCCACCAGAAACAGCAGCTTTTCCGCATGTACAGCCGCTTATTGATCCTGAGACTATACTATGAACATCCATGCTGTGGATTACCGTCAATAGCCGCACTCCTTTATGTTAGCCCTGATAAAAGTTCTTCGTCAGATCGGCGCCTGGAGATTGAATACATAGATGTAGAACATGAACTTTTCGCACAAATATGTGCAGAGGTCATGCCTTGTTGAGTGAAGTACAGCAACGAGTAGTCCGGCAGTTTCTCACCCACGCCTGGTGCTGAGCGCATGTGCTACAGTGCTTCCAGCCGGTCGTATATATGACGCTCACGCTCAGATGCCCAGACTTGAGCAATTCAACGCTCGCGGGTTTGGCATCATGATACGGACCGCTTCACCCGCGAAAAATAGGTTCGTACCTACGTGGGAGGGCGGGTGTTTTGTTCAGACTGTTGACACTATGTATTGATGGGATGTTATGTATTAACCTAATATAATGCTAGCATACTGTCTTTATTATGCAGTAAGTCAAATGCTAAATGACGCATTTAGACTTTTACTAAAATTGTTTATATTATTGATGTTATTCTGTATATATGCGCCACTGTTAGTAACATTGCTCTATTAAATATATTCAGAATCACTTTAGAATAAACATAGCAACATTTAATTATTATTAATTGAATATTATTATAGTTATAACTGGTTCAAGCTTAAGGAGTCTAACAGCATACTCTCTTAATAAGCATATTTATCTACTTATATAACGTCTTAATTCTGCTAACATTATAAAGTAAACACCCCCCCTCCCGCATAGGTAGTCTGGATGCTGTCCCCAGCCAAAGTCTCGTTATAGAAGGGACGTCTAAAAGAGGCATAGTAGAATGCGGGATCTCCACTAAATTGAGCGCCAAATATTAGCTCTGATTCGTCCAAAGATGGGACGGGATCAAGGCGTGGGTCAGTGAGGTGGACACTGATGGGATGAGGTCAGCTTTCAATGTCGCTTGCGTCCAAACGGCCAGCAAGTCATCAAGTTTTGTCATTAATTGACATCCTGTCCAGCTTCACTTCACCACCACATCTGCGCCGACTGCTACCCGATCTCCCCAGCAGCCTCGGACGCGGTCGCTCGACAAATCTCACTCTAGTAATGCCAAAAAAGCCAACATGTCCAACACACTCTCTCTCATAGGCTGGGCTTTTTTGCCCAACGTACGCGCGACACCTTTTCCCCTCCAACCTCTTTGTCTTGACACCTAACGTTTCTCGTAGCTAGCGACCTCTTGGCTTCAGTCGATCTACTATGGCCTCACGATTCGCGCCGGCGACCCGAAGCCGCAGCCCGGCACCGCAAAGTTCGCCCTCCATCGCCGACGCATCTACATCCTCGTAGTCTCCTTCTACCTCCTCTACACCCTGATCGAAGCCGACCGCAACCTGCGTCTCGAGGGAACATTCTACACAGACCTCGACGTCGCCGCGTCTGCCCCCGTCCGTATTATCAAGTCTCGTTTCCGCCGTCTTGCCGCCGTCTATCACCCCGACAAGCAGACTGGCGACTCGGAAGCTGCCGCGGCACGCTTCATGCATCTCAAGACCGCCTCCGAGACGCTCTCCGAACCCAACCGCCGCTTCGCATACGAGCGCTTCGGGCCCGTGGTTGGCTCGTGGCAGAACTGCAAGACCATTTACGACTATGTTTCGCGCGGTGTGTTCCAGGGCACGATCCCGCACTACGGTATCGCCGCCGCTGCGACTTACGGACTGGGCCTGCTGGGGTACCTGGACTGGGGTCGATACTGGCGCTGGGTGATTCTCCTCACCTTCTTCGTCACGGAGTTGATTGTCGTCACACGCCCCGAGATGCCTCCGTACCTTGCCATGGCGAACACGGCCCTGAGCACGATCTTGCGCCGTCCCCCATACCTGCAGTTCCAGCTTGTGTCGCTCGCACGCCAGGCTGCAGTGACGATTTACATTGCTCTGAGCCAAATCGGGCCCCTTCTTGGCCCCGAAGGTCAGGCGGCGCAGCGTGCGGCCGAGGGATCGGCGGCTGCTGTCGACGAGGGGCTTCAGCGGCTCGAGATGCTTGTGCGCGGACTAGATGGGGAGACGAGCAGGTTGCTGGACATGGAGATGACGCCGTTTGCGGGCGATAAGGAGGCTTTGAGCGGCGTCAAGTCCAAGGTCAAGGATTGGCTCATTCAGAACACCATTCGCGCGGATCCCATGGTCAGAGACGCGATGGGCAAGTCGTTCCGGAAGAGGAGAGTTGATGCGCCGATTGGCGCGAGAGGTAATAGATAAGGGAAGGGGAAGACTAGACTTTGTGCTTTTAGATTATACACACGAATACCAAACAGCATTTGTGGCATACAGCCCTACCCCCCGCGTGCTAGCCCTCATAGGTCGCCTTCCATCCCGAGGTCTTCAATAATGAGCACGGCCTGTGGTGAAGATGGTCTAGGGGTGGATTTGTATGCCTGGGATTGGCAAAGCTCGAGGGTTCGAGTCCGGTGATCTTACATAATTCCCCGGGCAGCTCATTGCTTTTTTGCTTCTCTACTTTGTTTGGTCTGCTTCTTTTCAATATCATAGGACGTCCACTTTCAGTATTGTCCCACCCTATGCTTTAGTTCTGCTGATTAGCAACTACTCTCTTCCCTTTGATAACTGAATCTAATTTTTATTTTGTAGAGGTATTCTCGGTATGTATGGGCGTTTACCATCACGTGGGAAGTCGATCTGTGGCGCTGTGGCTTGGCATGTGGCTTGCGTGCCAAAAACCCGTCATCCGCAATACAATTCATCTCTGCATCTCATTATCAAATTTGGGCTCGAAGAAGTTCGAGAAT
Source organism: Colletotrichum neosansevieriae (assembly GCA_036785495.1). Lineage (NCBI taxonomy): Eukaryota > Fungi > Ascomycota > Sordariomycetes > Glomerellales > Glomerellaceae > Colletotrichum > Colletotrichum neosansevieriae. The sequence continues at coordinate 23,368 of JAVHLV010000311.1, forward strand.
TTCAGTCAGCCATGTCCGCAGAACCGTCATCATGGCAGCTGCTCCCAGTCGATCTCGTCGAACACCAAATCGGCCAAATCGACCTCTTGATGGCCATGTACCCAGATACGGTAACCTTTGCGGATGATTCTTCCAAGTTCCTAGAGGACATGAAAAAGAACGTGGAAGATGGCAGTTTCGAAGCCGTAAAAAGCTGCAGGGAACGTCCGGCGGCGACGTTGCTCTTCAAGTTGTCCATTCCGGAACACGAAGACAAGGTCCTCCACCTGGACATCTCAGTACCCTTCTCATACACAGGCCGCCCCGACGCCCCAGAAGACCCTCCACATATCAAAGTCAGGATACAACAACCTCAATGGATGAGCCGCGCCTCGACGGCACAGCTCAACTCCCAGATCCCCGAAGACGAGGACCTCTTCAGCACGATAGAGACCATCACCGACACGGCATCCAACTTCCTCTCCTCGGCCGCCGAGGAAAACAGCCCCACCGCCACCTCCGCAAAATCCACACTCGTAGTCGGTCCCCCGGTTCGCGTGTGGTTCTACTTCCCTTCCATCTCGACGCGGTCCAAACGCGACGACTTCATCATCAACGCACCGCTGTACCGGCTCACGGGCTTCCTCTACGCCGGCAAGCCGGGCCTGTTGTGCGTCGAGGGCCCGTCGCAGAGCATCGACGACTACATGAAGTTCATCAAGACGGAGAGCTGGGGCGACATCCCCGCACATCACAAGAAGGTCAGCGAGAGGCATCGGGAGGTGGGCGTCGAGAGGGTGTTCGAGGACATGCAGGAGATCACGGACTCCGTGGGTGAGAGGCGTGGGCAGAGGGCTAACCGGGGAGATATGAAGGCGGTCGAGGGCTGGCTCGTGGAGAGGGGGTTGGGAGACGCGTTTGCGAAGGTCTTGATGTAGACCGGGGGGAGGGGGGAGGGGGGAATTCCAGCGTTCTAAGACGGCGAAGAAAAATAACCAAGCTCCATTTTCTAGCACTTCTTAGAGTAACGCTGCTGCGGAGCGCATGATGCCGCATCGCTTCTATATCATGAACCAATCCCGAAAAAAAAAAAGATTTCTAATGAACACATCTCAAAAACAACAATTACAGCCTCTGTCGGCCCCTCGTCTCGATCGGGATCAAACACATGGCGATGAACGCCGCCAGGATCAGGGCGCCAGACATGTAGATGGGCGTTGTGGTCCCGTCGCCCGGCATATTCGCCGCCAACACCGGCGCAATCAGGCCCATGACGCGATTCAAAAAGCTCGCCATGCCCGTGCCCGCACCTCTCACCGGCGCCGGGAAGATCTCGGGCGTGAATGCGTAGAGCACTCCGTACATGATGTTCTGCGAAAAGGACTCGACGCACGAGAAGAAGAGCTGGGAAGCGGGCGAGGTCCCGAACTTTACAAACATGAACAGGAACACCGCGGAGACGAAAGTGGAGGACGCGAGGGTTCCGCGGCGACCCAGCCAGGGGGACTTGTGGTCGACTAGATACGCGGCCAGTAGACTCCCGGGCACGCCGACGGCCGAGGTGATGGCGTAGGTGCGGTAGGTGTCGGGTGTGATGGGCGTGGCGCCCTCGTCCGGAGAGCCCTCCGGAGGCGTCGCTCCGCCGTGGGAGAGGTACTGCGGCAGGAAGGCGTTGAATAGGGGATAGCCCATGCCGATTGTCGCCCAGACGAACCAGACGATTGTCGTGGTGAGGCCAAGGGTGCGGGTTTTGAAGAGGGGGCGGAGGTGGTCGCCCGAGAACGACTTGAGCTTGTTGCGAATGACGTTGGTGGTATACGCCGTGCGTGTAGACGAGTGCGCGCGAGCGTCTTCGTCGACCACGCCCTCAGCCACCGCGTCGAGGATCTCCTCCGTCAACCAGGTCTTGGCGCCATTGCGGTAAGCGATGCCATGAACTACTGCCACGGCTTCGGACTGTCTGTTCTTGGAGAGCAGGAACTTGGGCGACTCGAAGAGGCGGAAAACGAAGAAACGAACGACGAACATGCCGAACGTGATCAAGCCGATCGTCAGGACGAATCTCCGCCATCCCTGCTCCGCCGGCCAGTTGACGATGAAGTACCACGCCGCCAGCGACGAGGAGAGCTGGCCCACCGGCCACCACACCGACAGCAGTGTGAGGAGCGACGACGACGCGTCCGGCAGGAACTCGAGGAACAGTGCGCCGTCGACGGGGAGGTTGCCGCCGACGCCGAAGCCGAGCAGGGCGAACAGGAAACAGACCCAGCCCCAGCTGGGAGAGAAGGCCAGGAGGATGCCGAAGACGCCGGTGATGAGGAGGGTCATGTTGAAGGCGATGCGGCGGCCAAGGACGTCTGAGCCGATGCCCCAGATGAAGGAGCCGAAGCAGAGGCCGAGGAAGATGGAAGATGTGGTGTAGCGGACTGTCTTTTCGGTGACGTGGAATTCGGCGGAGAGAGATGGAAGTGTTAATGATACGCCCTGTGGCTATGGTCAGTATGAGGGAGCTTGGAAAGGGTCGATTTGAGATTCGGCAATGAGAACTAACGTGCATCCATAGACTGTGCTCGTCATTAGTGAAGCTCATGAAGGGAATTGTGACAGGAACACTCACTTGTCTGCGAACCATCCAAAGCCGCAGAGAATGAAAAGTTGCCAGTTATACCGTCCCATTCCGATATCCTGAATCGCCTTGTTGATGAGTTTCGATTTCACTGCCTTCATCAGCACTCATCCCCCAAACCCCGATCTTTCATCCACCATATGAGAGCTCACATTCGTACTCAGTCCACTGCCCCCTCCCACCTCCCCTGACCTCTTTCCTGAGCCCTTCGATGGTGTACTCAGCAGCATTCATCTCCAACATGCCTGTACTCTCGCCCTGGTCCTTTCCGTCCTCCTCTTCCTCGCCATCTTCGTCATGGTTTGGTCGCTCCTCGAATTCACATCTTCCGATGCGCGCAGAATGGCTATGGAGGTGCGCCTCTTCAAGCGAGACCACGACGCCGAGGTAGCTGTTTACCGACTCCGGCTCATTTGACATCAGCCGCCGGAGGATGGAGCGCAGCATGAACGCCATCTTCGGAGCTCTGGACCGGGCTTCCAGCGGCGCAGCCTACTCGAGATGAATTCCCTTGCGTAATGGCGTGTTCACGTGGTGACGTCGTTTCTTAGAAGGTGGCTTTCGGGTGATCTCGCTGATGAACCGGTCGTTCAAGGTCCCAGTTTCGTCGCGCTTACGCCTGTCGTCACTCCTCAGGTGCAATACTCCAGAGATTCCGAGCTCTTTCTACATCTTCCCCATCTAAGCGATGAGCAATTCTTATTGGAAAGAACGATGGTATATCTCGAACCGAAGATAAAATTCACGCAGAAAAGGGCGGATGAAGGGAAAATGAGTGATGCATGGGATCAGTGCATGGTTGGCAAGTCACTCTGTCGTCGCCGTAGTTGACGCTGCACACCTGACTAAAAGAAACAACCACGCTGCGTCTTAGCGCTCCTTAGGTAATCTACAGGGGTTGGCCATCCCGCGTCGCAGGTGGCCGGGGAAATCCCACTAACAGATCGCAGCACAGCGACGGCTGGTTGACAGTTAGTGAGGTGACGGAATGTTCGAGGGAATGGGAGGGCGAACTCGTGAAACATGCTACAGCTGGGTCACGGGCCGAGGCCAGCTGGCCAGCCAGCGTGGGGGAGATCCCTGTCATCTGCAGAGGTACACATACGAAAGGCACTTCTGAAGACAGGCAAATGATAGTTGCACGACACTAAAACTCTCGTCATATCTCGTGAAATCTCCTTACAAACGCCTACTCCCATCTAACAGAATCATCACTAACCCAAACGGCACAATGTCCCCATGTAACGCCGTGATCCCTATCTATGTATGCTCTTACAGAAGCTCGCCGTCTCCCTCATCGGCACCTGCCTCCTCATCTTCCCATTCATCCATAATTGCGGCACGCTTCTCGGCTTCGCGCTGCACCTCAGCCAACCCTGATAACTCTGCGACGAAGTCCTTCTCCTGCAGGGCCTTCTTGACAAAACCCCACCCATCCTTTCTATACGCATCTAGGATCGGCGGACCGCAGGCGCTACAGCATGGGTAGGACTGGCCTCGTATTACCTTGTTGCTGAAGTTGTGCACATTGCCACGAACGGTGTGAGGAACCAAGCCGAGTGCATGGTCGATTGGATCTTTTTGATCTTCGTGCGTATGGGGCGCTGCGGCATGATGCTTGAGAGGATGTTGAAGAAGGCTTGCGAATAACTCAACGAGCGCTGCCGAGGCGATGGGCGCAACGCCTGGCCTGGTGACTGTACACTGTTGGTCGAGTGTCTGATCCTTTTGCGACTGTACAAAGTTAGTAGACTTTACCTCTCCGCCGGGAATGGATACTCACATCAGCGGGGGCAACCACATCATTGCAGAAGTAGCACCCCAGGGTCGCGCGCTCCTGATCTTCTGCTTGAACGTCCTTTGGCTCTGCTCCGTGTCGCATGACTACGAACGAATCGAAGCCGAGAGCAGCATTCAGTACCATCTTGCCTGCCGCCTTTCCGATCACACTCGGGAGCCATCTTGATTCGCGGCTGTCCATCAGGAGAAAAATGGCATCGTGCTCGTCAATAAGCCTCGTCAGCTTCTCAAAGTCGCCTTTGGTCTTCGACTCGTCTGTAAATGGGTGTCCAAGCATCGGAACAGACAAAGCGTGACCGGTACTCTCGACGCCAGGATAGATTTCCTTCAACGCGTCGGCTGCGCGAATAGCCTTCGACTTACCACCTTCGAGGCAGTCGGCGAAGTTGAACAGCGGTTGGCGTACGGGATTCGAATAGGATACGCGGCCATAATCCACAAACGTGATCTTGCGCACACCCCATCCCATGAGATTCCTCGATACATAGCTTCCCAGCGTACCCGCTCCCAGTAGAAGACATTTGCTGTTCTTGATCGCATCCAGATCCAGATTAGGGGCAATGCGCCACTTCATGAGCTTGAGATTCAGATCCACAGATTGGTCTGCAAGTCGGGTCGGGTCCATGTACTCTCCAAGGTTTGCGACCCGGGCACGAAGCTTGGCTTCTGCATCCCTCTCCCAACCAGTAACTTTCGGCATTCCAGCGATCGCAAGGGGCTCAACAGGCTCCATCTCCAAAGGCAAGATAGTGCTCCGCGCAGCATGTCTGCTAGCTCTGATGTCACGGTAGCAGAGAATCTGCACCCTTGTTAAGCGGAAACGTTGTCGAATGAGCAGAAGGAGGTTGCGCAATGGCCAGGAAGGGTTCTCGGGGTACGTTGAAGGGTCAACGAAAGAAACATAGCGATCCTCTTCAGAAACGCCATCGAAAAAGCCGTTTTCGAACTCTCCAAGGTTCGCGACCTCCCAAATGTAGCCGAACGTATCGTTGAGATCATGCAAGTCGCTGTTCGCGTCCTTGTCAAGGTCACTGACGTCCGCGCCGCGGACCTTCTTCGCGAGGAAGAATCCATTTTGCCGTTTGTCCCGGTTCGCCGCCCACGTGCCTACGCAATCAACCAGTGCTGTACTCTCCTTCGGATCAAGTCGGCCGACAGGACCTGTTCGTTTCCACACAGGGTCTGAGTGCAGCGCGGGAAATGCAAACCAATATGTCAGTCGGTACTTCTTCAAGTCTGCGTATGAGAGAATCGTGAAGGACGAAAGAAGCGATGGGACGGAGTATATTGTGCCGTCGTTGATGGCGTCCCAGATCTGCGCAGGTTAGCAAGTTGTCAGGGTTGTTTACGCGTTGATCGTCAGCTCACGTGTCGGGCCGCAAGCTTCAGCATGGCCTGCTTGTCGGTGTTCTTGAAGTCCTCAATCGTGTTGACATTCTTTATCCAGCCCTCGGCGCGGACGTGCTCATCGTTGGGCCTGCTCTCCTCATCAGTCCTGAGCTGGTCACTACAGAAACCCAACGAAAGGCTTACTGATCGGCCGTGAGGGCGTTGCCGAGGATGGACATCCTGCAGCTTTGGCCCGGCTCGAGCGGCAGCGGAGTGTACTGGCCAAGCACCCTACGCGCGGAGTCGTCCAGTTTGTCATGCTCGAGCTTGGAGGAGAAGAGAGCAGCGTAAAAGGGAAGTTCGATCTCGGAGGAGAACGGCGCGTATTGGATCGCTGCCATCGTGGGGCAGGTTGTGAGGGGTGCCCGTATGCTATGCGCCGGGCAGGATATCGGCCGGAATACTCGGGCTAGACTATGCAGGCGACGTTCGAAACACTTTGGCGATAGTTGAGGACGCTGTAAATGACGATCGGAAATGTGAGGCTGGGCGAAAGCAGCAACAAACAATGGGAGCAGCAGCTGTTTGGGAACGAAATGACTCAAACGGGGAGAGCTCGCGATGCGACGGAAAAGGCTGGTCGGGCGTTCGAACGGGTCCGTACAGAGTATGAAGGAAGTCTTTCTGCTTAGGAAGGTGAAATCAGAGTCATCTGCGTAAGTCACGAGAACAACTTAGGAAACCTGGAGCTTCTGGAGAGACGTCTGACGTGAGGTAGATAAGGTGAGCTAGGTAGGTAGGGTCTAGGTAGATGGTAGCTCCCCCCGCTAGGCCGCGACGGACCTCCCCGGGGGGGGGGGCTCGGTGCCACGGGGTTTTTGTGTCATGCCCTCAGTGACAGTGAGCTGCAGGTCCCGCCGGCTAAACGCCGGCTCAAAACGAGGCGCGGGGTAGTTTCTGTCGACGCATTGATTGGGAAGCGACGCAGTGCTTTACGCGAGCGGGACGCGTTGGTGAATTGGGTTCGCGATGAGAACCCGACTTTTTTTTTTCTTTTTTTTCCCAATTGGACACTTGTTGCCGGGTTGTTGCAGAGCTTGCGCCTGCACTAGCAAACCCCACAGTTACATCTCACATTCGTTGCGGTCCTTTTGCATCCATCCTGTTTCTTGCCGTTGATATTCAGCCCATAACCCTAATTCTTGCGGCGGAAGCTCGCGTACCCAAGGTACAGCCAAAATGCTTATCGGGATTTGTGGCGGTAAGTCACCACCAGCCTCTTTGACGCCTCAACGTGGGCATCAAGCAGGGCGTCGCTCACAAAATGGAATCATCCCTGACACTTCACGACAGGCATTTGCTCTGGCAAAAAGACGGTGGCTCAATACCTCGTCGACCATCATAGCTTCAAGCTGCTCCGCCTGGACACACCCTCCGCCGAACAGCCTCTCGTTGAGGAGAAGCCCTCTCGCGATGATCGTTTCGTGACGCCTGCGCGGTACGAGACGCATTCATATGAATTCCGCCCTGATGCGCCAATTTATGAGCCACCTCTTCGTGATGAGATGCCCCGAAACGGGACTCCTCGCAATGGCACCCCTCGTACTGAGACGCCGGCCTATACTGAATCTCGAGCTCCCATTTTCGGCATGTCCCCTGAACCGGAACCAATGATGGACGCCGAAATTGCTCCATCCATCACTGACCCCGACGAACACGTCAACAAGAAGAGCAAGAAGAAGAAGAACAAGAACAAGGATGCTATTTGCTACAATTGCAGGCAAAGAGGCCACTGGAAGACCGAATGTCCTCACCCTAACCACGAGAATGCCCTCACCATCAACACGGTGAATGGCATTCCCGTCCGGGATCCACCCCGCGCCCCGTCCGTCAACGGCAACTCCCTCCAGTGGGGCTCCAGCTCCGCCGAGCTGAGCTTCTCCTCCGCCGATTCCCTCCTGGATTACGTCACGACCCGATGGCAATACCGCTTCGTCATGACCGACGTCCATAACGAGGCCATTCTCGACCAGCTCGCCCGCCGCCCCTTCTTCATGCTCATCTCCGTCGATGCGCCCCTGACTGTGCGCCACGCCCGCTTCCGCTCTCTGCACAATCCTCACTGCACCCTCGAGTCCTTCGCCCTGGCTTCTGACACTCATCTCTACGACCCACACGATGGCCTCCAGCCCCTCATCTCCCGTGCGACTGTGCGTCTTCTCAACACTTCGACCTCGCTTGCCCACCTCTACGCCACCCTTGGCAAGCTGAACCTCGCGGACCCTGTGCGCCTGCGTCCCAGCTGGGACGCTTACTTCATGTCTCTTGCGACCCTCGCCTCGCTGCGTTCTAACTGCATGAAGCGCCGTGTCGGTGCAGTTCTGGTCGGCCGCGAGAAGCGTGTCATTTCCACCGGGTACAACGGCACCCCCCGCGGAATCCAGAACTGTTCTGATGGTGGATGCTCGCGTTGTAACTCCGGCAACTCCTCTGGAGTTGGACTGTCTACGTGCTTATGCATCCACGCCGAGGAAAACGCGCTGCTTGAGGCCGGCCGGGAGCGTATCCGTGAGGGCGCTGTGCTCTACTGCGACACTTGCCCTTGCCTGACCTGTAGTATCAAGATTTGCCAGGTCGGCATCGACGAAGTTGTGTATGCTCAGGGATACAGCATGGATGATCAGACAGCAGCAGTCTTCCGCCAAGCGGGCGTCAAGTTGAGGCAATACGTCCCGGTAAGTTTGACATATTTCATCAATAAGAGAAAAAACAAACTGACAACTCCCAGCCTCCCAATGGGTTGATCCACCTGGAGAACCTGGAAAAGAACAAGTACATGACCCAGATTTAGGGGGAAAGTCTCATTTTGGAGTTCGAGACGCGGAGAACCTTGATGGGCCAGACCTGGTTTGACAAGGGCTTGGACTGGCCTATACAAGTGGGCAACTACCACTCACTGGGGAAAGCACAATAAACCCCGCTCATAGCCCTGCCCCGGCTTAAAGTTACCATTCAATCACGAGAAAATGATTAGCTATCGTACTTTTATCATTGCATTACTTTCTGGATGCGGATTTATAACAGGTTGCTCTCCGTGTGGACCTAGAGCTTCAGTACCAACTTCCCGACCTGCTTGCCTTCCCAGATATACTGAAGCGCCTCCTCGGCTTGCTCAAAATCATAAAAAGTGTCAATGATATCATCAAACTTCAGACCCGTCGCTGAGATTGCTGCATTCATATCCCCCATGTCGAGTCTCGATCCGGCATTGATGCCTCTGTTACGTGTTAGCTATCATGTCTGACTCTTTTCTCGCCGAAACTCTTACCTCACGTTTGTCCTTCGGTCAATAATACTTGAGACAAGCTCCTTTAGCTGAGACGGATCTTGACCGCCCAAGTACCCGACCTGGCTGACAGTGCCACCACGTCGTGTACACAAGACGCTCTTAACGAGCGAGGTAGAGCCTCCGTTGTCGGTCGTCAAGTCCACTCCGACTCGATTGGTGAGCTTGAGCACCTCTTCTTCCCAGTTGGGCGTCTTCTTGTAGTTGACACCATAGATGGGCGAAGATGGGAAAGATTCTTGGATCTTCTTGATTTTCTCATCACTCGACGAGCTGAGGATAATCTTGAGACCCGCGGCCTGAGCCAACTTGAGTGCGAACATGGCAACGCCACCCGTTCCTAGAAGGAGTTAGCTCCTATCCAACTTGAAGTGCATGGGACAAATTGTTTTGCCATACCTTGAATGAAAACGCTCTGGGCAATTGTAAGTCCCTTAATGGCATACCAAGCAGTCGTCCCGCTATAAGGTTCTTTTTACTAATTTCCAGCTATATCAGGGAAACTTTCTAGGAGGAAAATCGTCCCTCGAGCGGGTGGTAAAGAGAACCTCTCTTGACAGAAAGGCAAGACCTTGCGCAAATCATTGAAATTTACTTCCCAGACAACTAAACCGCTTTCGAAAGTCAGCTTTCTGTGTAAGTAGTGCAAAATGTCATGCCCAATCCTTCCGACTCTCCTCGTACGCTGGCAAAGCCCACCTCTTCATCCAAGCCGTGTTTAACACCTCCGCTGCATTTGGCCGCTCTCTAGGCCTCCATGCGAGCATCCAGTGTAACAGCTCAAACACCGCGGCCTTCTCCTCTTCATCAATAACACTCATACCACAAGACTGTCTCGGCTCTTGTATCCATTGCTCGAACCGCCTGTCCCAAGTCCATATGTCACGCTCATTACTGAGCGGTCTCCCCGCTTCGTCGAACCATTTGAACCGCTGTTCCCAGTTATCCCACCACTCCGACGGCAGAGGTCCTAGTAAGTGGACCTGCTGCGCCGTGATTTCGTCCTGAGGCGTAAGAATTCCGTCGATAAGAGACCTGTGAGCAAGTAACTCGAAGATAGTACAACCGAGGCTCCATATATCCGACGCAAAGGAGAGAGGCGTCGTCGGTTCAAAGAACGCCTCGGGCGGACGGATCACGAGGGGTGTATACGATTCAAACCGCGACTTATCTGACGGGCGAAAGGCGACACCAAAGTCGCTAAGTAATAGCTTTGCCTCCTTTATGGTGATTTCATCACTTGCTTTCCCAAGCCACACAGTAGGGACGGCGTATAAAGGAACCCCGGCTGCTGAAGAGGTTGAGCTTTTGTCAAGACGGACGACTGGCTCTGGCTCTGGAGCTCCAAACTTAGCATACAACTGATCCACTGAGAGACCGTTGAGAGAAGGAGGTAACTGAAGAAGGAGGTTGCCAAGATGAAGGTCTAGGGGAGGGCGTTGTCATTATCAGAGAGGCGGCAATGAGGATGAGAACCACGTACCTCCATGGGCATAACCCTGCGAGTGAACAAGAGAAATGGCCATGGCAAGCTGGGCAGCGAGAGACCGAGCAACATCAAGCTCAAATAGTCTCGGGTCTGACGCCTCTTTCGCATCCATAAGACTGCATCTTGCCGGGACTGTTACAAAACAAGGATGAGTCCCGTTGGGGCCATCAAGACTAAAGCGATCGATGACCTTAGGGATCATCGACACCGTATGTGCGGCGTGGCTGCGGTCCGCAACTCCTGTGGTAAGCTGAGATAGAATATCTACCTCTCGCGTGTCTGCATCTGCGATGCCAACTTTAACGGCGACGTAATTCGACATCCGTTCGTCAAGAGCGAGCCATACCGTTGAGAACGTGCCGTGACCAAGCTTGTGTATTATGCGGTATCGCTTGTGAAGACGATCGTCGATTTGGATGGGATGATAACCACCCGGCCGGTAGTCGCTGAGTCTTTCCACGTCTGCAATATAGCCATATTCGAACTCTGAGGCTGAAATCGTCGAGTAGGGCATAGTTGAGAAGATGCGAGACTTTCGCTTTGAAAATGGAGAACTTGATTGACACGGGCGTCGCGGAGACACGCATCGCAGTAGGGTCCGCCGGGAGTACCAGCAATTCATCTGTGGCCTCGTGTACAGGCTGGAAGAGGAGATACTGCTGCTGAGATGATTGCATGGAAGAGGAGAAAATTTTGTAAACATAGTAGATGGGGGAGAAGCCCAAGTTGAGAGCAGTTCACGTGGCTGATGACGGCGATGTCAGAATTGTCGGTGTTGTTTGAGTGATATTGCTGAGCACAGTAGTAGGCGCTAAAGAGGGGTTCATTTCCCGACGCAACCACTAACTGGCCCAACCCCTGGTTGTGGGCAGACGCCCCGAAGCGCCGGCTTCTTACGATTCTCATAGTAGGATATAACACTCTTCTCAACCGATCTAGACTTGGATTATGGAAGCAGACATCTGACGTTGCCAATGCATCTCACAGTCTTGCAAAGTGTGTATGGATTCCGGCCAGAGTGTAGTCCCCAAACGTGAGAACAGTGATAGACTTGCTTAAAGTGAAGACGTACCTGAAGGATCTTCCTCTCCAGGAGTGGCAAATTCGACCACATTTTTACTTCACTAACTGCACCACAACATTCTGCGCACTTTGAAGCTATTATAGTCCTTGATGCACAATCGATAGTCACAACAAGGTCACAAGCAAGCGATTTCCTGGCCGTTCAACAGAACTTTCCAGTAAAGGGCAAACAGCGTACAAGATCTACTTGTCCCAGGAGCTGCAGCTTATTGAAACAAGTATGAAATACACAAGAAACTTTCTTTCCAAGTCCACAGGCAACTCATGCGCATACTTCTATCCAGGTTTCGGTCGCTCAAATCAGTAAAACCTTTGACCTGTGCTTGCTGTCAGCGAATGCCTAACCGACAGATTAGAATAATAACGCGTGCTGCAACGCAACATCTCGGGACATCCGACTTTTGGCCCGGTTGCCGAACGCATGTCATCCTGTCAAGTCACAACTCGACGTAAGGTGAACAGTAGTCCACGTCCAGCGCGCCCCTCCTGCGGTCAGCTTTTAGCTCGTGAAAGCGATTGAACGATTGGCTATCGTTTATCTAGCGATTCCCGTACTTCTGGTGAAATGACAACAGGCATCGGAGATCCTTCTCCAGAAGCTTCAGCCCTTGTTTGCACTAGGGCTAAACCACATCCTAGCGTTTTTTACAATCCATCTTTTGAATCCCGATACTACTCAGCCTGCATTGCGCGATAGTTGGGAGTGGGATGATCAACGGCCAGAATGACAAATGCGCAGCAGTGATTTGCTCGGTCGGATTCCAAGGCAGGCTAGCCAGGAAACGATGGGGAGGTGACAGGGGTTCAAGAACTGGGGTTTCATCAGCAACATGTAGGTAGGTATTTAAGACGCCACTACAGTGTGCCAAAGGAGTTGGTTCATGTTTCGAGTTTGATTTCATGGGCTTGGTCTTATCCGTCTTTGACACAATGGAGGTATCTTCTTTGCAACTCGGTCTGGGAGTTGCCCTCATAGCACTGTTCGTGATCGGCAAACTGCTCAACGTACTTCGAAATGCAGGTCAACCACCGCTACCACCTGGCCCGAAAGGCCTTCCCATATTGGGAAACCTGAGCGACTTACCCAAGCCGGGCAATTTTGAAGCGCATCACTGGTTTAAGCACAAGCAGTTGTATGGTTCGTATAAGCATCCATTGAATGTCCAAATAGTACAACCGAGCATTCATTTGCTGGTACCTAGCTGACGAACAAGTAATTAGGGCCTATCAGTTCTGTTACAGTAATGGGTCAGACTTTGGTTATAATCAATGATTTGCAACTGGCTCTCGAATTACTGGAAAAGAGATCTGTAAAGCACTCTTCCCGGCCAAGGCAGATCTTTGCTGGTGAGATGTATGCGAGACTCTATCGGCTTACAGGACTTTGCGGCAGATTTTCAAGCTAACCTCAACTCAAGGATCGGCTGGGAGAACTCACTTGCTTTATCTCCATACAACGACCATTTCAGAGCTTACCGCAAGAACATGAGTCGCATCATTGGCTCCAAGGCGGCAGCCGCTCAATATGATAACTTACAAGAAGCCGAAGTTGGCCACTTCCTGCTACATGTCCTGAATGAGCCAAAAAGTCTCAGAGACCACATCAGAAGGTTCGTTCTCGTGCGCTCCCCACTTCACGAGGCCTTCGCATCGTCAAAGCCCGGCTGAATAACCACATTTGTCAACAGAGAGGCGGGGTCTGTCATCCTCAAAGTAGCTTATGGTTATAGGCCGGAACAATTCAAGGACGACTATCTCATCAACATGGCTGGCCAAGCTATGGACCAGTTCGCCCAAGCAGCTGTCCCCGGGGCGTTCTTGGTTGATGTGTTCCCCTTTTGTAAGTCTATTTCTTCTTGTGGCGATCTCGGCAGAGGATCTAAAATCTTTAGTGCGTTACTTGCCCGACTGGTTTCCCGGTACAAGCTGGAAACAAACTGCCAAAGACTGGGCCTTTACGCTGAGCACCGTGGCCGAGAAGCCGTATGCTTTCGTGAAGCATCAGACATCCCAAGGAGAGGATGTGTCTTCCTTCGTTTCGCACCTGAGTCGAGACGGCGATCTGACGCCCGAAGAAGAGTTCAACACCAAGTGGTCGGCCCTATCACTGTATACCGGCGGCTCCGATACGGTAAGACACGTAATTTTCAGACGATCGTTTTTTTCCAGAGTTGTTAATGCTTCCTGCAGACGGTGTCTTCAATCGCTTGCTTCTTCCTCGCCATGGCGTTGTTTCCGGGAGTCCAGCGTAAAGCGCAAGAAGAGATAGATCGTGTCATTGGACAAGGTCGGCTCCCTACTGCGTCAGATCGGCCAGATCTCCCATATATCGACGCGCTTGTGAAGGAGCTTTTGCGGTGGCAGCCGGTGGCTCCCATGGGTCTTCCACACACAAGCTCCGAGGATGATGTCGTCGAAGGCTACTTCATTCCAAAAGATTCTCTTATTCTTCCCAACATCTGGTTAGTGTGACCAGACCTTCCTTCCCTCAACCCTCTATATCATGGGGAAAAGCTAACCCAAATCCTACTTCTCAGGCATTTCACACATGATGTGGGGGTTTGGGACGAGCCAGATGAGTTTAGGCCTGAAAGATTCATGCAGAACGACGACACCGATTCGTCGCCTGACCCTCACAAGATTGTCTTCGGATTTGGGCGGCGGGTGTGCCCCGGGCGCATCCTGGCTGACAACGCCTTGTTCATTACCATTGCTCAGTCACTTGCAGTTTTCACCACGAGCAAGTGGACCGAGAATGGAAAGGAAGTGGAGCCCGTTTTGAAGATGACGCCTGGAATCGTGAGCCATCCCGAAGACTTCGATATCTCGATCAAGCCAAGGTCAGATCAGCACGAAGCTCTGATTCGCTCGTTGGAGAAGACGTTCCCATGGGAAGATAGTGATGCCCGAGCGTTGGAGAATATGGAACTGAAGTGATTTTATTCCCATTCCGACCGAGTAGTTTCTGTTCTTGCTGGTCTTCTGAGAGAGTAAGACAGTCATTCGTCAAACAGGAATCTCCCAGCTCTCGATAAGTTGCATTTTTAGATCAGGACAGAAAATTCCAAACAAGAGTTACTCTTGCCGATATCCTTAAACCTCTGACTCTCTCAAAATGATCGTCTGGTGACGTGCTCCCACCTCTCCTCTGATGCCGCAAGCGCCTCAGAAGCCGCCCTCGCATGTTGATTTGTATCTGGCCCAAGAAGGAGACGTAGAGGAGGGTCGCTAATGGTTGTGACATGTACGATGGCTTCCGCCATTTTTGACGGCTCGGACCAGGTTTCAAATGCTCCCTCCCGAGCCTCCTTCATGGCGCCAACTGTAGACTTGTAAGCTTCGCTGATATCCCCATGGCCCATTGAAGAACCCGCCCAGTCCGTCTTGATACCACCGGGCTCGAGAACAGTGACCTTGATTCCGAGCGGGGCAACCTCTGTGGCAAGAACCGTCGAGAAGCCGCCCACTTGGCACTCTGATAAGCACCAAGACCAGGGGATCCGACCCTACCTCCGACCGAAGGGACTTGGAGAATGTGGCCAGAGCCCTGCTTCCGCAGCAGAGGCAGCACAGCTTTGGTGACGTTGACGACCCCGAAGAAGTTGGTTTCTACCTGTGCTCGGAAAGATTCCAACGTCATGCCTTCGATTGATGCTGTCTGTGCGTACCCCGCGTTGTTCACAACAATATCAATGCCGCCAGATTTGTCCTACGCTTGGTTAATAACTTGATGACTTTGTGGATTTGTTCTGCATCCGTGACGTCTAATGCTGCTGGCAGAAGTCGTCCGTTTCTGTACTTCTGTGAGATGTGACTGAGTTGTCGCGGGTCGCGGGTCCGGTTGCTCTGACGCAGTCGCCATTCTCAAGAGCCGCTTCGACCAGAGACCCAATCCGTGGGAGGAACCGGTGATTGTCTTATTGTGCAAATATGTTTTTGCGGGACTCTTTTGGTTTCAAAGTGAACTCAAAGATTCGAGCTGCATAATGATTAACTTAATGATGTGTAATACCAAGGATTCGTTTTGGCTTCAGCCATGACTTATGTTTATTTGCTGAACCTCATTCCACGGTAAATCCGAGTGAGACCTTTTCACGCATTGCATCCTATTATTGGATTCTGAAGTTATTAAGTGAATTGCTGCTAGCTTAGTCCGTTAACCGGAGTTATGCACTGACAGCAGAACTTTAACTCCTGTTAGCGTATCAAGCGCCACAAACGCTTAGTGTGTCTTTAGTGTGTCTCTGGGAATAAATCACCTCAACTTACTACCGATGTAGGTTGCGGTCGGTTCGGCGCTGCTGCTCTAGGGACTAGTAGGGTCATCAAACTGCGAATGTCCATGATATGTCACATTAAGGTCTCTCATTCATCGCATTCGAAAGTAATCATGATCCATTGAATTTATGCTACGCGCTCATTGACCAACGTTACGCATAAGACGGCCGCCCCAGCGGCGCAAGAACCGAAGAACGCCATTTGCAGACCTTCCCACAGACAGGTCCTCCAACAAGTTTTCCTTGGTCCCAAAGCACAACTCTTCACCGCCCCAAAAGTCAAAAGCGCCAAAAGACAAACGGCGATGCTCCACCTCAGACCTAGTCCGACGTTTGGCGCAATGAAGTAAGGCAGTAATGGCATAAGGCCTCCGCAGAGATAGCCCAGCGAGATGGACAGCCCGGAGAAAACGGGTGACCCAAATGGGGTACCGCTGTTGCTGACGGGAGTTTGGGAAACAAGTGCTGACTGGGTGCTTCGTATCCTTTTGGAAGCCCAACTCGATCCCTCCGGCTGAGAGTTGACGGCGTCGAGCACCGTCGCGATTGTTGATTCCGGCAGACTGAGTGGTTGGAGATACCGACGCACTTCGGCTTCGGCATCTTCGGAGCTCGATAAACCCTTCTCCTCACGGTCCTCGACATCTTCGCTCCGACGTTGCGACAGCAGCATCCCTTGCTCCTCTTCTGACTCTGGTGATGTCGTCCGAGGCGCTTCGCATGAGGCATCCCGCGCGGCCAAGTAACCGCCTATGCCCATGCTGATGCACCCCGCGCACAGTTCTGCGAGTCCAGCATAGATGACCGTCTCCGTCCGCCCGAGAGAGCTCAGGCCGGCGGTCAATGCGAATGGGACCGTGAGGCCATCGGAGAAGCCGAGGGTGAAGTCTGAGAGAAAATGGACGAGATTTTGAGAGGCCATCTTGCCAATGAAATTTGGGTGGCAGTTGTTCGAGGAGGTTATGGAACGGTGGGGAACTTGTTGGTCATTGTTTTCGACGAGCAGGGCGATGAGATTTCTACGGAAGGCCGCGGGACAAGGTTCAAAGTGAGGTGAACGATAAGAGAGCGATTATGCGTTCGAGGGCTTTTGGCAGATGGATTTCCAAAAAAAAAAAAAAAAATTGGGATGATCTGGGAAAAGGTGAAGCTTGGCGATCGGAGGGATACACCGAAAAGCTTACACTCGCGCCCTGGAAGTTCTGGACCAGCTACCCCTCACTGAAGAATATTCGCTAATTAGTAGATGCCGATACTGGCTTTCTTTTTCTTTCGAGCTAAATTGAATTGCGGATCGGTTTCGGTCAGCAAACGGGAAAAAAAAGCCCCAACGGCCAAGAAAAAATCTTCCAAATAACCGGCTATTCGATGCCGTGAGGCGAAGCATCTCTCCGTTGGAAAGAGGTATTAAAGTCGCTAGTTTCTTCGACGCTGTGGAGGCTGTAGATGGAGAGCCCGGGGAGGGACGAGGAGGCCAAGCTTTCGCCCAGCAGCGATGCCAAGACCACCCACGTGGGTGGATTTCGGAGGAAAAGTCCCTTGTCTTTCGTCCAATCAAGGATGACTGATTTCCCACCTTCCCGAGAGGGCAATCTGGCGGGGTGGAAGGTGGGAAGATCCCTCTCCACTTGACTTACTGAAGTACTCCCTTCCTTGTCGCCGGACTTGTCGCCGGACATGACTCCTCGTGGGGCAAGTCGGCGACGTCGCACGACTTTGTTTGCACACTACCAGGCGAAATGACTGATTTCAGTGGATGGATGTTTACGACGCATGCCGGGATGATGCCGATCATTGCAGTCGCCGCTGCAGGCCGCTTCCACCTTGATGGTTCTGTCATTCGGAGGGACCACAAGACGATGCTCAGTGAGAGAGGGGATCAGATGGGCTCAGGGTAAGGGAGCTATGTTCTGGTAATTGACATGATAGCTACAGGAGTTAAATATTTAAGATATTTACGGTGACCGAGAAGAGACCAAATAGTATCATCCAATTAAGCGCTGTATCCAGCAGGAGGGTTGAGTCCGTCAGGAACTTGGATGGTGTCCTCGTAGTACGTGGGCGCGTTGCTCTTCTCCCAAGTTTTCTTAACGAGGTCCAGAATCTTCCTACCCGCAGCATTCTTCTCCAGGGCCAAGTTGGGCTTGGGGTACTGCTTCTTGGTCTTGGTGTTGAAGAACCCAGCATAAGACTGGTTGTAGAAGCGATCCGGGACCTTGGACGCGTCGCTCCACTGGCGGATCACGCTCTTCGTCTTGTCGGCAACGACCTGGAAAACGTTGGCGCCGACGTCCCACCGGCCAAGCGTAGGGAGGTCCCAGTTGGCCTGCACCGTCGCGAGCTCGGTGTAGTGGTTATAAAAGTTGGAGTCCGTTGTGCCGACCTTGTCCTTGGGGACGGCGTCGCCCAAAAGAATTCCGAGAATGCGGTTCTGGTGGCTGTAGGTCTCGTTCTCGTCGAAAGTGATGAGGACGAGAGTGTTGTTCATGAAGTTCTTGTCGTTCAGCAGCGGCTCCAGGAAGTTGCGGGTCCACGTGCCGGCGACCGTGACGGAGGTGTCGTGACCGTCCGAGGTCATGTTGGGCGTGATGAACATCCACTGCGGCAGCTTGTTGGCCTTGAGGTCGCGGTGGAACATGGAGGCGTCCTTGTTGATCATGGAGATGTTCTTGATCTGGGAAAGGCGCTGCTCGGACTTTGTGACGCTGTCGAAGAAGATGGGCGGGTTGTGCTTGCGGACGTAGTCGTTGGCGCCGTTCTGGCGGTTGACCCAGGCCATGCCCTCAAAGCCAGAGAAGGGCATGTCCTCTTGATACGCGGCCCACGTGATGCCCTTGGTGTCTAGCAGATCGAAGACGGTAGACACGTTGCGGTCGGCTCTGTTGAAGTCATCATTTTGCATGCCGAGGTAGTCGCCGCAGACGGAGGCGAAGTAGTTGGGCTCCGAGGGGTGAGTGACAGCAAAGTTGTTCTCCAGAAGGATGCCCTTTGAGGCGAGCCACGACAAGTTGGCTACAATAATGTCAGTAAGGGACCTCGGAAGCTGACTTGGAGGGTTAACTTACGGTCACCGCGAGCCTTCTCGTAATCCGTGTTCTCATTCCAGATCACGACGAAGCGATCGAAGGCCTTTCCCTCGACCTTGCTGGTCGGACTGCTCGTCTTAGCCGTCGCAGCAGCGGCAGCCACTGCCGCAGTAGCAGTCGCAGTGTACGCCGTCTCCCAACCGATCGTGCTGGACGCAGCCTTCGCCGTGACATTGACGGCGGCGGCATGGACTCCAGCCGCGAGGAAGGCGGCCGAGATTGAAGCGCAACGCATCTTGGATCGAAGGATGGCAGAATTGTAACGAGCGAGAGGCCTGTGAGTGTGCCGAGCGACGTGTCGAGGACGAGGAAACCGCGGGCCGTGGCGCTGGATCTTATTATATTGACCGGCGTGTGGACATTGCGGCTCTCGGGAATCCGGCAGCGTCAAACGATGAACCACCCGTCTCTTCGAAGACTGCCCGACATCGAGGTGCAGGGGGATTCAGCTGTTGCCGCTCGTGGGTAGCCTCTCTCGGGGTTGGCGCGGGGCGGGGCGTGAGCGGGGGGAGCTAAGGTACCTTACCTATTTGACATGCGGATTTGCGTTGTTTCTTATTCGCTCGTGGGCGGTGTTCCTGGTGCATTCCTTTGTGCCGATTTTGGACCAATTGTTGCAGACGTCCAAGCACGTGGCTTTCGTGTTCTCGGTGGGCTAATTTAATGAGATGCATTTTGCCCGCTTTCTACGTACCGCCATTCATCTCAAGTACGCTTCTGGTGTCGGTCCTCTATATTTGATGAAGCGCGAAAAATAATAACATATCATCTGGAGCAACAGTAAACATATTTGTTAAACACCAAGAAAAACACCTGATGTGGAGAGGGAGTACATCCGATCACAGGATCGGGCAGGTGCATCTTAGGGACCTCTCTCGGGTCTGAGACATTGGCCTCCTTCCTTCGAGAGAAACTCAACGTCATTTGTGCGAGAGAATGCCATTGCCCGTCTTTTTTTGTTGAAGATACCTGCCTAGTATCCAAGGTAAATTGAAAGTTTGGGACGAATGTTCAGCTTCCCCAGCGGTTGGGGCCACATCTAATCAGAAGGAAAGAGTGACTATGGCGTTGATAATTTGATATCTTGACTGAGGTAATTGAAAAAGCCTGGAGCTAGGAGTCAAGATACGCAGGCATTGGCTTGCCTATTTCATCCTTTGGATGCACTTCTTCAAGAGCAGCTCCATACCTTAACGTGCAATAGATATTTTGTGCCTACAGTCAATCACGAGGGGAAAGGTCGTTTTGAGGAGTGAGTAAGGTGTGTTTGTGCAATCCGTCAGAGGGCTCGTGTAGGGATGATAGCGACATGCGCCTGCGGAAGGGAAGCTCGACAAAATGTAGAACGAAGATAATGGCGACAACGACAATTGCTCGCAACTGCCACTTACGTTCCTTCGAGATTCCAGGCAGGCAGTTCAACCTCAGGTACCACCTCTTCTAGGTATCACAGGTGATAGAGCACAGTGAGGTAACTTCCTGTTGAATTCAATTCAGAACTAGAAAAGGAATTATCAGGAACAACTAGGGACTTAGGTAGGAGCTACCTTGCCTTACACTGCCAGTTCTTGGCGCGCTTTCCCTTGACAATCAAAGTCAATGCCAGCAAGCAGTTGCACCTGCTTGTTAAGGAGGCGCATCATTAGGAAGTAGCTTCTGCAGCAAGAAGAATGATTAATGAATGATCATAAAGACCTCTGTTGTTTGAGGAGACCTGTCCAGTCCTTTCTTTTCTTCTTCACGACATCCTAAACCACCATGGCACAATTACCAACTTTCACTCGCCTGCTCACCAGCATGGGTGTGTTCCTCTGCTTTTGTACCGCGTGGGCTATTCCCATCACTGGGGGTTCTTTCTTGATCGCAATCTATAGAGACTGCAGCAACATCGTTCCTTTCACTTCCTGGATCAGACTCCATCTCGAGATTGCCTTAGCAATAGCCGCCCTCGGGATGATCCTGGAAGCAGGGAACCTGTTCATGCGTCTCTATCTGACCGATGTTGGAGAATCGACACGCGGGTACGAAGAAGGGCTGGTTGTCCGAGCCTTCTCTCGCGCCCCTAAAGGACTTCACGTTTTGGGCCGCTGGTTCATACGTGTGCCGGAGGAGGCCGAGGAAGCGCGAAGAGCTGTCTGAACGATGAGGCAATTGCCGAGTGACGACAGTGTCCCAACCTGACAACCTGGACTCGTTTTAACAATAGCAGAGAGGGATGTCGTTACTCGGCGGGCAGGAGGTCAAAGGGTGGGCTTGGGGCCAAAATAAAAAAGAAATATCGACGTAAGTCGAGGAACTTCTTTGATCAGCCAGCACTAACGCATTCCTAAGACATTATGGGCGGCGTTTCTCGTCGTTTTCGCTTGGGTTCCCTGCTAGCGTCTTCGATAACTCCCGAATTCAAGATGGCAAACTCTCATGGGTTTCATGTAAACCAGCGCAATACTCAGACAGCCATCACGGACGACGGGGATGTATGGCAACGACGTACTATTTCAGTCGCCCTCAATTGACTTTACCTAGGACCATTACATCGACCTTTAAGCCAACACAACGCCCAATGGACGATTCTGTAATTTCCAAGGGCTACAATCACACTCCAGTTCGTCTTCCGAACCTTGAGCGCCGACCTACAGCTGACCTCTCCCAGTTTGAATCCAAATTTACAACCATTTGGCAAGCAAACGACGCTTTCGGTCAATTTTCAAAAAGACACACCACGCATGATCTTCGAAGACACGCATCTCGCACAAACCAGTCTGAAATTGGCCATCTCGAACATCATCTCTACGTACGAGCAAGTCTGTCGCCCATTGACGAGTAACGACTGACCTCGGTGTAGTTCGAAAGAAAGTCTTGGACATCAACCGTCGATGGTTAGATAGTCAACGAGCGCGACAGCACAATGAGAGACACCTCATCTTCCTCCTCGCCGACGACCAGGAGCTACACAAGACCACCAAAAACCCCAAAATCACAACGAAATGATTTGTTTGGAGTAGTCAGAGCGGTATTGAGGTCGGGACATGCAGGCAGCCGGGATTGACTGCGATCTAGGTGTTTGAAGAAGGGAATGCCAAGCAACATCAGCAGGCCCGATTCAGCCACATGTCAAGTACACTGTTTCTTCGCAAAATTGGGTTTTTGTATCCTATCCCAGAATTGGTTCGGCCTGTCCACAAAAATAGTGCATCGCCTATCAAGAATGACTGTCAACGTTATTATGAAATTTTCCTCGCGGACTCAGACCTGTCCTTCGGAAGCCGTCGCCTTCGCCTTCGCCGCTATGTGTTTGTCGTACCATTCTTGTGATGAAGATGTTCCTCCGAAATTGGAGCGCGGCAAACACCAAGCCAGTCCGTCTGACGCAGGTCTCAGTACCCAATAGGATGCCACCATGTAGTACGTAACCGCGAATTTCAAGGCATCCAAGCATAGCTCCCTCCGTCCCAGCCGTTTAGAGCTGCTTCTCATACTCTCAAGTGATGAATCAAGCTTCGCAGCTCCGGATAAAGGTGGAGCGCAGTGATCACTGTGCTTCACCCGAATCACTGACTCTTGCTGTAGAACTTCGGAAGCGCACAACTCGCGTGCCACTTCCACTAACTTAAGAGGCTTATGGGTAACCCCGGGCTCTTTGAACATTCTTTCCCCGTACTGCATTTCGACTTGTTGGTACATTCGTGCGAACGCGCGAAGCTCGTCGAACTCTACCAGCGAGACGGTTCCCAGTTGATACGAACTTGCGGCAACTCTGAAGCCCAGCATGCGAAACACCCAGCGAGCGTACAGCTCTACGTCCGGTATGAACTCGTGGTGTCGGTTGGCCAAGGAGCAGAGAATCTCGAACAGCCAACGTATCGGAGGGTACTCTTCAGAGGGATATGTGTAGGCAGGCAGCCGTTTGCGGACGATGTAGCCGGCGAGGGCGAGAGAAGGCCGCACTGTGAGCGTCCAAAATGCGACGAGGATAATTCGTGTCGTGAGGGTAAAGTCGCCGAGTCTAAAAGTGCTGAAATGACAAAAGGATACGGCGCATTGGAATTCAACGAGGTTGCCACGGCCGAATTCTCCTCTTGCGAGGCCATTCACGCAGTCCAACGGAATGAAAAAGAATAAGGTGAGCAATGCCGTTGCCGAATGGAAAACTAAAGCGAAAACGAGCCATTCGGCGAGGATACTCCGGCTGAAACGGAGAATGGAGCCCGGGATTTGTTTTGCTCGCCTCCATCGGACGGGAGGAGAGCTTTCCTTGGGCGACATGGGCGGCTGATGCGACTTGCGTTCGTTTCGTGGTTACCTATGCTCGAATCCTGGTTTCTGGGGCTCGAAATCCTTCGATGTTATGTCGGCGCCGAATGCTGTTGTTGCAGTCTGCAGGAGGGGGTATGTGGTTCTAGGTACAAGAGGTCGGGGTGCTGCTGGATTAGTCACGTGTTGAGGTTCCCAGGACTCTCAGGGTTCACAAAGTTGAAAATCTCAATCGTGCCTGGCGTCCTGTGCGGTTCAGCGGCGCTTGACTTTGGAGTCGGAGGCCGGCTGGGATAGTGGGGCCGTGTCGGCGTCTCCAAAATGCCACCAAACGGCGTTCTTGAGCCGGGACCAGTGGTAAGATGATCGGAAGCAGCCCAGGTGTCTCACTTCCGTATATTTCGGCGAGCATCATCAAGTGAAGTAGGGAAATTTTATGGAACTCAGCATACGAGGCATGCCTCGTCATAGCTCACGTGGAAAGTCAACTCTCTTGCCGTGTTTTGCGGCGACATAGGCATCCACAAGGGTCTGTTCGGCACCCGACCGTCTACTAATGCAGGCAAAAGCTCACTGAATATCAGGTGTACATTTGATAATTCTGCCTAGAGGCGATACTTTGAGATACGACGAGGAGAAGCAATAGAGTACTGAATAACCCAATGTGGGATGCCACCCACAGAGTCGAGATCCGGGTTTTTCTCTGTCAATAATATGAAGGGTTTTGGAAGTTGGGTATCCATGTATTTACCCCAATTTCCGCTTGCGGAATACTTTGGCTCCAATTCCATCGGCTGAGATCTGGCCATGATTGGACCACCGGCGGCTGTCAATTGGAGCACGTGTTGAGACTAGTGGTGCCGATTGATCCGAGTCGGGAAGCGTCCAGTCCATGCAGACGATCCGTTCGCCTCTTCAGCTCCCATATGTGACCCTCCTTTGACGGAAAGTCATCATGTGGCGGCGTCCGGCTACTTCTAACGTCGTCTCTGCAACTCATTTTCGACGACATCTGCGACAATGAGAGGTGATGCACACCATGGATGTTGAGCGACAGAGTGAGCAAGATGGACTGTGGAGTCTGACACCAGCAACTCCTTTGGGCGACGACAACCATCGCCGAGATGCCTCCCCCTCAACCTCAGCGACCGAGGATGACACTGAGAAGTCACCATTTCTCCATCATGAGGGCGCTGGCGAGGAGATAGGTTATCGAAACCGGCATCGACGCAGTACGTCCTGGAGAAGGAGTGTTTCTGCGGCCGCAAGCCTTCTCGGGGCGTTTGTTTTCTTTCTGTTGTTCTTCGTCTTGGACCTTTTCTTGCCGGGAGTTCAGCGCACCGGCCCGGCAACCCCAACTCACATCATCGCGGACGAAATTCCAACGGCGCCCCGTCTGCGAGACTCATCTGAGTATGTTCTCAACCCTGCATGGGCCTTTGGCGCAGGCAAAAGCGTTCGAGAGTATCGCTGGAATATTCGAGACGCCATCTTCAACCCGGATGGCATCTTCCGGCCCATGATTCTCATCAACAACCAATTTCCCGGTCCGCTCATCGAGTGCAACGAGGGAGACACCATCGTTGTTCATGTCCACAACGAGGGCGTCAATGCTACGGCAATTCATTTCCATGGCATGTTCCAAAACGGCACAAACTCCATGGATGGCACTGTCGGTGTCACGCAATGCCCGATCGCTTCCAATGCGACATTCACATACCGATTCACTGTCGACGGCCAGTCTGGAACCTACTGGTATCACGCACACCACAGTGTCCAAGCATCAGACGGCCTGGTAGGACCCATTGTCGTTCACTCTCGGAGCGACGAACCTTGGACCGATCACTACGCGAGTGATCGTGTGGTGATGATCCAGGATCACTATCACAATACTTCCGCCGAGCTTCTCATGGACTATCTTCAGCCAGACCAAGAGAACGACGAGCCCGTACCGTCCAGCGGTCTGATCAACGGACAAAACCACCGCGACTGTGCGGGATTTGGCGGATGGGCGTGCGAAAATAAAGCCCCCAGGCTAGAGTCGCTGGCTTCGTTCGATTTGACCCCGAACCAACGTCACCACCTACGCTTCATCAACACCGGCGCTTTTGCAGAGTTCCAGGTCGAAATCGACGAGCATCCGTTCTCCATCACCGAAGTCGATGGCACCTCAGTTCAGCCGGTATCGTTCCATCGCCTCAATATCCTACCCGCTCAGCGGTACAGCGTGGTCATTGACACCAATGTCACAACTGCGGACTTGTTTTGGATGCGGGCCAGAATGGTCACGCATTGTTTTGCCAAAGAAAACCAGTGGCTCGATCCGGAAGTAAGGGCCATCGTTCATTATGGCGAATCGTCGCAGAAGGGCGAGGTGTCCGAACCGCAAAGTAGAAGCTGGGGCGAGGCGCTCGATGTCGATTGCCGCGACATGGACACTACGACCTTGAGGCCTGTCGAGGCCATGGCTGCACCAAGGACTACGGCCTCCGTGTACCTTCGTGCAAACTTTGAGATTGGAGCTTGGCGTCTATCGCGTGGTTTCTTCAACAAGTCGACGTGGCACGGAAACGCCACGTCGCCGGCTCTCTACCGCATTGTGGATGTAGCGCATGCCAATAACGAGACAATTGTACCACTCATGACGGGTGTCAACACTGTGTTTTTCGATCCAGAGAAGGAGTTCGTGTACCAAACGACGGGGATCGAGACTGTGGATGTCGTTATCAGTAATTTCGATGACGGCGCTCATCCCTTCCATCTGCATGGGCACAAGTTCTTTGTGCTGGAGCAGTCACCGACGGGATACCCTCCTGAGAATATCTCAGAACTGGAGGAAGAGCTGACTGCGTCAGGAGTACTAGAAAACCCATTGAGAAGAGACACCGTAACCGTTCAGGGCTACGGGTGGGCGGTGATCAGAGTAGTGTTAGACAACCCAGGCATTTGGGCGTTCCACTGCCACAATGCGTGGCATGCTGAGTCGGGCATGATGATGGTGATAGCGGCAAGAGTTGATACTGCAGAAACTTGGAGTGTGAGTGAGGAGGAAAGGGGGTTCTGCAGCCTACCTGGAGTCGAGAAAGGAGTTCGACCAGATGACGAGATCTGGTACGGGAACTTTGGCGACTGAGCACGACGGATACCACGGGAAGCCGGTCTGGAGCCTGCGAGTTCCGCGAATCAGATTAATGAATGAGGAACAGCAAGTATAATCAATCTGTAAAGGAGCGTGGCCTCTCATTGGTGGTCTGACCGTCGGGACTCGGGTTGGTTCCGATGCCGTGCGACCCGCGCGGGCAGGGCCGTTGAATGTCTGTGAACAACGGGATAAGTCGAAACCCCCCTTGCCAATGATTTCTCGCTTTCGGCTACTCAAGTTGACCGTTGACCGTTGGCATCGTCAAATTTATGCCCACCTGAACCACAATTCAAGCCTTCAGAGTGGGCAACTGACGACGACTTGCGGCGCCTTCGTTCCTCCACAACGCCAAGTTCTCAACTGACCGGCACTTCGGTTTCCTTCCCAACACGAATCGCGCGCGAATGTGACAGATGACCGAAGACCGAAGACGCTACGCCTCCATGGCATGCGAGAGGACTTATGCAAATGGCTCTATTTTTGTTTATCTGGATACGAGCGGTGACCAAAAGCTCTAGCCACGAGTTGAATGCTTGAATTAGATCATGCGTTTCTTCAGCGAGCTAGACTGTATCTAGATCTTTGAACAGGGGTTTCCAACGGGGTTTGATGCTAAGACTCGAGAGATTGAGAACGGGGCCAGTCTAGCTGCGACTTTCCGGCTATCCCCCGGGGCGCGGTGTGGCACCGCGGTCCCATTTCGTGTTGCTCCGCAAGAAGTCCAGTGGTCTAGACCCCTTGATGCCTCGCCGGTCTCCTCTTCCGTCTTGTTGTTTGTTGTTGTTGTTGTTTTTTGCGAATGCCGTGAACCCCAATTTCTTCAACTTTTGTCTGGTGTGTTTTCGCGTGACGATGAAAAGGAGTGCGCAGATGCTCCATTTTTACAGTGGGTGATAGTTGCATTGAAGGAAGACACAAAGCGTGCTTCGCATTGGGACGGGAATAGTGGTTTTCAAGTTTGATTCAATCGGGGGGCCCAGTTATTCGCAATTTGCTGATCTTTTGCCCACAGCAATCAGGAATATCTGTGCCGTTATCCATATTAGCCACACGGAAACCGATTCCAGGTTTGAAAGCCATGAAGTCATCTCAACGATGGACCTGTTGCTCCGCTACCTAGCGTCCGATGTGTGCGAAGAAATTACGGGGCCGACGCAGAACAGCAAGTTCAGGCCGAGTCAAGATGCACGATCCTACGTGACGTTCGGGACAGCGACTGGAGAATCGGAAAAACCATCAGATGGTACGACGTTGAAATTGAACAAATTGAATTTGACTGGTGCGAAATAGGCCCAGTATGGCGTCGACGTACCCTCTTGTTTCAGCCGCGTGAACACGAGATGAGCAAACTCTAATTTTGAAATCAGGGACCGACTGAGGAGACTGCGTCAGACAGAGTTGAGCGAGAGAGTGCTCGTCGTCGGCGGGAGGAACCGCGTGATGTCAATGAGTTGGATCGACAGCTCTAGCTTCAGTTTAGAATGAGGTTGAACTCTATTACTTCGCGGAGGTCACGGTAAAGCGCAAAGTCGACGGGAGCAACGACTCAGAACATTGGACATTGGGCGGTTGTAATGTTTCGCGCCAACAGAGTGGAGGGAAACAGCTCATCCATGGGTGTCGTCTGATCCTGGAGTTCTCGCATCCGAAAGTCAATTCTATTGCCATCCAGACTGGAAAGCCAACGGCCTCCACCCCACTCCCATAAGTCCCTGGGCTATACATGTTCGGTCGGGCCTTGACCACCAAGCTAAGCGGCGGTTCTTCTAGTGCCTTTTGCCACCCACCAAGCTAAGCGGCGGGTTGCTAACATCAGCAGAACTCTGGTCAATTTAAAGCTCAGATTGTCTGACCATAAACTTCCACCAACCATCAGCCCTGTCGTCGATGGAATAGGCATCCCTGGGCAATAAGATGGCCGTTGGCTGTTACGCCCCTATTCTAAACGTGCCTGTTTTGCTGTTGCTGTTTGACATTTCCCAATGCAATAATGCAATACCCGAGTTGAGGCTGGAAAGACGGCACGGAACTCGGCGACGTGAGGTAAGGATTTAGACAGCGAGGTGGGCTAGTTTCAATCGAGTCAAGCCCACGGCGTAGCACCAGTGGTTGTTTATGTCAATCGCGGAGATGGCAGATGGCCAGCAAATGCAAATGCGCAGTGCGATTCCAGAATTTCAGGAGCTGGTGTGGGGGTGCCGACGAGGGCCATGCAAGGGCCATCCCCGGCACTCTACTCGCTCATTCATCTAATTGACTCGGCCAGTGTTTCCCTGGCCGCGGGCAGCCAATATGTCGCGGTAAACAGAAGCCGATGCTCGACAGGCCTTGACATGCCACCAATCCAGCCTTGCCAAGAGATCCAAAGACTTGGATATAAACCGCCATGCCGTCCTCCCCCGGAGTGCCAAGAGATTCCCAAGACATCAAACCCGCAGATCTATTACCATTCTTGAGTCTTTGAGTCTTGGCTCATCCTTCTTTGATTAACCTGATCCATTTCTTTCTCGCCTGCTTTACCTTTCTGATACTGTGTATCAACTCACTCACCCGCTTTACCTACTACTACAACCACCTGCCAAGATGGTTTCCTCTCTCCTCGTCCTCGGCGCTCTGGCCTCCGCTGCCATCGCCTCCCCCGTCCGCGAGGTCCAGGCCCGCGCCGGCTGCACCTTCACCGATGCCGCCGCCGCCATCAAGGGCAAGGCCGGCTGCACCAACATCGTCCTCAAGGACATCGTCGTCCCCGCCGGCACCACCCTCGACATGACCGATCTCAAGTCCGGCACTCACGTACGTCCTCCGATACTCCGGTCCGACGGACCGGCTGCATTCCGGGACATTGTTACTAACATGCTTAAAAAAATAGGTCACCTTCCAGGGCAAGACCACATTCGACTACAAGGAGTGGGAGGGACCTCTCATCTCGTTCTCCGGCTCCAACATCCTTATTGAGGGTGCCCCCGGCCACACCATCGACGGCCAGGGCGCCCGCTGGTGGGACGGCAAGGGAGGCAACGGCGGCAAGGTCAAGCCCAAGTTCTTCTTCGCCCACAGCCTCAAGAACTCCAACATCAAGAATCTCAATGTCCTGAACACCCCCGTCCAGGCCTTCTCCATCGACGGCGCCACCGACCTCGGCCTCTACGACATCACCATCGACGACTCCGCCGGCGACTCCGCCGGAGGCCACAACACCGACGCCTTCGACGTCGGCTCCTCCACCGGCGTCTACATCTCCGGCGCCAACGTCAAGAACCAGGACGACTGCCTCGCCATCAACTCCGGTACCAACATCACCTTCACCAGCGGCAGCTGCTCCGGCGGCCACGGTATCTCCATCGGCTCCGTCGGCGGCCGCAAGGACAACACCGTCAAGACCGTCCGCGTCACCAACTCCAAGGTCTCCAACTCGGCCAACGGCGTCCGCATCAAGACCGTCTACGGCGCCACCGGTTCCGTGTCCGACGTCGAATACTCCGGCATCACCCTGTCCAACATTTCCAAGTACGGCATCGTCATTGAGCAGGACTACAAGAACGGCTCCCCCACCGGCCACCCCACCAACGGCGTCCCCATCACTGGCCTCACTCTCGACAAGGTCACCGGCACTGTCGATTCTTCCGCCACCGACGTCTACATCCTCTGTGCCGCCGGTGCCTGCAGCAACTGGAAGTGGTCTGGCGTCAGCGTCACTGGCGGCAAGAAGTCTACCAAGTGCACCAACATCCCCAAGGGCAGCGGCGCTGCTTGCTAAATGCCCCCCCCCCCCCCCCCCCTTTTTTTCGGCAAAGCGAGACCACACCCCCGTTGATGCGGAGGTGACTCGGCTGCGGAACGAGTCGGCGATCGTTCGCCTGGGAGCTAGCCTCTGGTGATTGATGTTGCTGCTGTATTTCAGCTGGACTTTTTCTTGTGTGATTATTTGGGCTTTGTTTCCTGTAAATAATTCTTCTTTCCTGCCCTTGAGATGTCTCGGGGCAGTACATAGCCAATCCAAAATCTGCTTGGATGCAATTTCGTTGTTCTCCTTTGAATCATGAGTTACCTACCGTTTTACCCTGCAGTGAAATATCCCGCGTCTCCACTTACCTTAGCCAAGACATGCCAGAGATAAACGACAATCATGCCCCCCACCTTGATTACAAGGGTTTTGCTGCGGTATCCCTGAGTCGGTGATCGGCGCCCTTGTCCTTAATTTCCACAAATCAACCGGCACTTTTTTTCCCCACGAAAATGGTCTGGAATGAGTGCAAAAAGTGATTGTGCAAAAGATAACCTCCTCGACGGGGAATTGAACCCCGGTCCCCGGCGTGACAAGCCGATATCCTCACCACTAGACTATCGAGGATGTTGATGCGAATCCAAGATCGAAAAGAGAAAATATGATCCAGATCGCACGCGATGCCAACAGCCAGACACACAACCCTTCTCCATCGTCCGCTGTCCAGCGTTAGACACTCATTGAAGTTCCGCCTGCATGCGTTGATTGTCTTTTCTTGTCTCGTCACAAACAAGTTTTTGTGACTCTATGTCTCTTATGTCCTCAAGTAACGAGAGGCTTTCGCCTATTTGCACCCCAAGCCTTCTACCTAGAAATAGACAAGCATGATCGTTCAATATCAATGATGGTCATGATGAAAAAGCCCGAGCATTATTTTCTTAAGCTCGAGCGATAGTTAGGTATGATAGAACTTGCAAATCTGTGTTGACTATCTACAAGAATAAAAGGTCACGTAGGCTCAAGCATCAAAAACCGTGAGTGCATGGATTGAACAGGGATTACTGCTTAGCAGGTGAAAACTGCTGGGCCGGGAATCGTGTATGTAGCAGCTAAGTCTCGTTAGTAACAGCAGCTGCTCATCAATCATTATCAACGTACCCTTGTAGGCATCGTAGGTGATACCTGGGTCAGTTGCCTTGTAGGCGCCCGGGAAAGCGACCAGCGGGCTGCCAGTCTTGGATCCCGAGCCGGTGACTTGAAGCTGGTGGCAACCCGGGTAGAATTGAGCGCCGGGGTACGAGTACGCGGCGTGGAGAGCAATGATCTCGTGACGGACGAGGTAGTAACCAGACTTCAAGCAAGACGGGATGGTGTATTGGTAACCTGAGTTGGCCACCATCAGAGGGGTCTGCGTACACATGTCATCAGCAGCTTTCCCTCCTCAAAAATTCCGTATTCTAGCATTTCACTCACATCAGCCCAGGTGTTGGAAGTGCCGGAACGGCCACCCTCCTTGATCTTGAACCATACAGCACTAGAAGATCTCGTATCAGTCTGCAGTCTTGGACTTTTTTTTTTTTTTGCCATCAACATACGAGGTTCCAGGCTGCCAGCTGGTGCAGCCAGTGTCGGGGCATCGGGCCATGTAGGTGATGACTGGACCGACGTGAGATTCAGGCCAGAGAGTCCATCGCAGAGTGACGGTGGATCCAGCGGCAGCCGTGGCATGCAGCGGAGCTGGCTTAGAGCCGCTGACACCACCAGCGGTGTATCCGTTGCATTGAATATCGATCGAGGTCACGTCTTCGACGGGTCCGTTTCCAGGAATCGCACGAGAGATTCTCTGGGGCTAGAAGTATTTTAGTCCATGGCTCTTGGACTTGAAAAGCGACATGATGCTTGAGCTTACAGGAGTTGAGTAGTAGGGGTCGGAGTACGGCTGGAAGCAATCAACGGTTAGACTTCAAAGTTTTCCTGCCAGGGACAAAAGAAAAAGGGCGCTTATCCACCTGATAGAACTGTGGAGTTGTTAGCACAATATGTTTACGAATACATACTCGATTCTAGACGAACCTGGTAGTACGTTCCACCAATGGTGGCGTTGTCAACGTATCCGTGACCTGCGACCAAGGCCGCGGCGAACCCGAGGAGACAGGCAACAGTCTTCATCTTCTCTTAGGCTGATCCAACTGCAGACCTTCTGCGAATGTTTGGTCAATCAGAGTCGATCACCGAGGATCCTGGTTTCAACGAAAGTAGGTTGCGAGCACCGTCCGAAGCTGATCAATCAAACAGAAAACACTCAGTCGCCATCGGGCATCCCTAAGGTATTTATCGACAACACGCATTGCTTTTTTTTTTTTTTCAGAGGTAGTCGTGGTTGGCATTCCAATCACAGTCAACACCATCAACCCAAGACGCCGAGAAGGGAAACTTCACACTTGGCACAGCTACGTTGCCTCCTACCCGCCCACGCTATCACATCACGGGAACGTTGACTGTAAACATAAAAGGAAACATCGGAACCACGCGAGCGAGTGCCACGGCTCTTGCAATATGGAGGCGGCTTATCCTCGTTTTCATTGGCAATCCTACATAAACGAAACACAACCCGGCGGGGATTCCACCAATGGAGTCGCACGCGGGGTTCCATTACGGCTGCTAGGACTGGCGCCGCAAGGCTTTCAAATTGAAACGCAAAGACAACAAGAGAGAAAAAAGTATTCGGGGTTGAGAATCGAGTGTGATTCGACGATGCACTGCCATGTGCCGTGGTGCTGGGCTCGAAAGTGTGGGGGATGCGCAGTGTTACCACAATGCGTGCATCACGCAGTGAAGGTGCCGAACGCGGGGAATCTTGAACCCAAGAGGTTGGTTGCACGTTCGAAGTTTCGTGCTCGACAGTACACATCCGCTCGGACGACCTAAAACGGCCTCTAAATCCAAGAGGTCAGAATGGGACTGACGAAGTTTTAGTTCAGCCGATGGCGATGCACAGGTACAGGCTTTCTTAAAATGGGCTTGTTCGAAGAAACACGCAGCCAATTCTTGGAGTCTTCTCAAATCTTCGCCCACAATGAGAATTCCATGCATTAGGTATATAGGAGCTTACCTTTATACAACGTTGTGGCCAGACGCATCCGTCACGTCGCATCAAGTCCCTCCGCCCCAACACCAGACAGCATTCGTGGAATTCCACAGACATATTATAGGCAGACGGCGCCTACATCTGACGCGTCTTCATGAGCCAAATGTTTCCAGTCCGCACGTTCTGGGAATGGGGCTCTTTTGTGTCGCTTACCATCCTGGATGATCTCTGAAGAGTTCTCGATGTCTGTAACTGCTGTTGCGGGGAAGGTAACACTGTATATTTGCTTGACGAAATTGGGCCCGGACAGATTTCGTGATTAGTCGACGCAGCTGTACACTTAGCACGAGAGGTTAAGCAAGCCACTCGGTCGGTAAGCAAACTAAAGCTTACTTACACGGCACGTGCTTCTGGAGCCATAGTTGTGTGTTGGGGGAGGTGTTGTCCGCAGTTGAGGATTAGTGAACATTTGACCTAGCTCGGCTGTAATTGATCAGTAAACCTTTCTCGGTTGTGTAAGAGATGTTACATATACATCAACATTCTATGGATTACGAATCAACGAAGAGAACGAGGAGTAGCAACAACAGTTCGACGGTCGCGCATTCGAAATGGCGAAATTGAAAAATACAGGAGTACTAGCTCGGTGCCCTGACTAGAAGCATTACCAGTGATCGAGTTGGGACTTGCAAATGCGGCCAGACCTCTTCTAGCGAAACTAGATTATTTTATATTGCCAAACCTATCTCATGACCGGCGCCAACAGTGCCATCGGCGAAGGCTTTGTCTCCCTACTCATCCAGAGGCCATCCGTCACAATCATCGCCGGCGTTCGCGATCCCTCCAGCAATTCTTCCGAGGCCCTTTCCTCTCTCCCCAAGGGTAATTTATCCAAACTCATTCCCGTCAAGACTGACTCTTCCGTCGAATCCGACCCGGCCACCGCCGTCGACCAGCTCCAGAAGGAGCACGGCATAACCTCTCTCGACATCGTCATCGCTAACGCCGGCATCTCGCAAAACCTACACCTAGCTCGTAATTCGTCTTTCGAGATCGCACTGGACCATTTCAAGATCAACTCCGCTGCGCCCCTCGTTCTCTTCGGCGCCGTGGCTTCTCTGCTCAAGAACAGCACGAACCCCACCTTCATCGCTTTGTCATTGTCGGTTGGCAGTATCGGTCTGCAGGCTAACGCGGAGAAATTGTTCCCTGGAGCCAATCTTGGGGCGTACGGTGCTAGCAAGGCCGCGCTTAATTTCTTGATACGGAGGCTGGATGTTGAGGAGAAGTGGTTGACCAGCATCGTTGTCCACCCTGGCCTGGTTGAGACAGACATGGGATCCGGGCTCTCTGGGGTACCTGTGCCGCGACATGAAGAGTCTTGGCGCCATCACGACTGAACAGAGTGTTGATGGAATGGTGGCTGTCCTCGACGGTGCTACGAAGGAAACGAGCGGCAAATTCAAGAAACACGATGGCAGTGATTTGCCCTGGTATTGTTTCACTCCTTGGTTGGTGGAAGTACAGTGTACTGCCGACGTCCATGAACTTGGGATTTGAGGTTTACGAAATGTTCATCCTTGTCTTGCAACTAGATTAGTTTGGATTGACAGCATTAGATTGGGATCCTTATATCACGGCCACAGTATGTATCGTAATTTCCAATGATATTTCCATTCAGCTGCAGTGTGTTGAGCCATCTCAAAAGCTGCGCCTGGTCTTCCGCTTGCTGCTGTAGAACTCCTCGGTCCACGTCTTGAGCTGTTCGATCTCCGCGGTAATGACGGCCTTCATGTCTGCATTGACGTCGCCGTTTCTGATGAGCAAGTCATTGCAATGACGAGAGCCGGGGATCAGGTGCACCGGAGCCCCGGGGCGGGACTGCAATGGGCCACCGGGACGCAACTCGCTGGACACGGAAGCGGAGCGCCAGGGGTCGAATTCACTATGCAAGGTCAGTCATGAAGTTCAATATCTCACTTAAAAACATGGAAAAGCACGAAATATCACGAGACACCACTCACCCGTTTGACCACAGCAGGCGGTTGGTGTTGGTGTAAAACCAGCCGCCGGTTGCCTTGTTCAGGTCCGCTGCCGTCTTGCCTCGGTTCGAAGAGTACGTGAACTCTCCCTGTTGAGGGAAGAAGAGGCCGCACTGTCGTTGATAGTACTCGGGAGTGACGAAGCGGGAGACGATGGAGGGGCGATCCTTGGGGGCACCACTGGGATCTGGTAAGTTTTCATTCGATTACCTCAGGTGTCCAGATCGAAGACTCACGTCTGCCAGAAGAAGAAGGGCTCATTGCAGGTCATCCAGTACCAAGTACGGCCGAACTGGTTGTTGGCGGTCCAGTCGGTGTACATGGGCGAGGTCTCGTTGTAGGAATCGAAGCAGGCGACGTTCAACGGGTCTGACCACCCCTCCACGCCGTAAGAAGCACAGGCTATCAAGACCATCAGCATGCAATCACACCCTGTGAACCGAGGAGAACCTACTGCCTGGAAGATAGTCGGAATTCCACCACTTGGCGTAGTTGTCAAGCGCCTTTGAGACTCCAACACCGTCTGCGGTAGGTCTGGAGTAGTTGCCCGTAGCTCCCTCAACTGCGTCGCACATGGCGTAGAAAGAAGAGTAGCCAGAGTACAGCTGGATGGACTGCCAGGAACCAAGAGGTCCCACGAGGGCACTGTTCTTCTTCAGTGTTTGGTATTTCACGTGCGACTCTAGAACAACTTACCTAGCGAAGTCGTCCTTGTGAGCGAGATCCTGGAGACCGAACTTCTTCTTCAGGTCGTAAACTTCTTCATCAGTTCCGGAGACAAGGACGTTATCAACGTAGTCGACGATGCGTTCAAAGTCCCGACTGCAGTTCTGGGGCATTCCATTCTGGATCGGAAGGAAGTAGCTCCAGTAGTCGTATGTCGCTTCGACAGGACCGCTGCTAGAGTGGTAGGCCCAGATGGTACCAGGAGCCAGCTTGGAAATGGCGGCGGCAAGGACACCGGAGTAAGACCCGCCCGTGTAGATCCAAGGCTGGGGATGGTGTGTAAGTCTAAGCCTAAGTGCAAGTCAAAGATACATGTCGACAGAGGGACCTACGGCTTGAGGAGCATTGCTGCTGTGGTTCTTGTCGAAAGGCAGTTCGACATTGCGGGCCAGGTTGACGAAGTCCAGCACGGCGTTCGTCATGGTGTGTTGCTGAAGGTTCTTGGTGTCTTGGAGTGTGTACGGCAGAGACGTACCCCAGTTCCGGTCTGGTAAGGTCAGCTCTGATTCTTCTGCGAACCAAGTAATGGCAGGTATGGGGTAACATACGCTCAACCATGACAACGGCACCACCGACGGCCTTCGCAATGCTTCCCGTGAGAGCGCGCTCGGTCAGGTATCCGCTGTACCCCTCGGCGGCAGCTTCGCCCGGTGTGAAAAGAATGATCTGTATCAAATCAGTTGTTGAATTTGGCCTGGCAGTTGCGAATACCCCGTACTGGTGAGCCAGGTCCCTTCCAGAAAGTGTCGTTGTACCAGTAGCGCTGCTGGAAAGTTCCCAGTTCAGGAGCATCATGGTCGATGAGCTGCTCGAAGTTCAGAGCTTCACGCTTGACAAGGATTCCATCATCATCCTCAGCACCCAAAGGAGGTTGAAGAGGGATGAAGGCGAAGTGGGCCTGGACTGCCGTCAGGCAGCTGAGCACGGCGAGAGAGACCTTCATGGTGACGGAGACACTGCAGAAGCGGCCAAGAAACAACACACAACTCACGATGTCTGCTGCGCGACTTCGTCAACGCAGAGAAGAGCCATGGAACCAAACAGTCCAGCGGGGAGACTCGCATCTTTTAAGAGTTGCACGGCACATGGGTCAAGAGCAGCAGCCCCATACCGTCCGAGGGGTCCTTTTCCCGGTCAAATGATATGAATCCGACATGCAAGAACCATGCATCCCGTTGCCAACATGGCTGCGCACGCGTCCCGTTCTGCGACCCTCGACAGGAACAAGCTTTCCAAGCGTTGGCGGGAGAGAGTCGCCGCGCCGGGGGCGCAAGCGATGGGACAGTCCAGCATGTTGAGGCCGGGGGTTTCGACCGGGCTCTGATAGGCATTTGGGCGATAATAAAAATTGGCTGTGTGGACCGATAAGTTAGCCGGAAGCGGAAGGTGAAGAGTCGACGCTGCGGTGTGACCCCAGGTCGGGTAGCACGCATCGGCAGTCCGGCAGGAACCTTTGTCTCCGCTTTGAGGCCCGAACTGCGCCAACGGGAAGGTGATCGGTTGCTGCAATTTTGGTTTCCGCTCTGGTCTGACAGTGAAGCCTCGGGACTCTCTATTCTGAGTCAAGAGCCGCCAGAGATGGTTCTAAGGCAACAAGGGCCATGAAAGATGAGGGCAAAAACACAAATCATTACACCTGAGTTAATATGTGAAAGATTGCGATGCAGAGCTGAGCTGATACGGTTTAATCTTGAATCTGTTGAGAATATGCGCGCCTGCTGTGTAACGCCGACAAGAACGGCAACTAAAGTGCCTTCAGCTTCTGTGAACTCAAGACAAATTTGCTAGCTTGCCCATGTGAGGTATCCATAGCTTATGCTTGCTGAGACCGTATTTGCATCCGTGAACAAGCGAATGAGGCTATGCGGGATATCGAAGGCTTTCAGTAGTTCGGCGTCTAATGAATGAATACACAGCGCTTGAGGACTGTCCTGTAACCACCACAGCTATTTCGGCCATTCACGAACTCGTCAGGAGTAGATATGAGCAGTGTGTTTTAAGACCAAATGAGATATTTCGGTCGGAAATCTCATTCGGAGTATTTTACAGATGAGTCGATGAGGCCCACGATGCAGATGATGAGGATGAGGTGCTGCCAAAGGTTCGGTGTTGTTGGCGATTTGGGTCAATGCACCTCATTCTCAGTGAAGACTCACTGAAGCAAACGGTCCGTAACAAATTGACCAATGATGTTGCCCAAAACGTAATCAGCCGCTCTTCCGCCTGACAATTGAGGCCACCATGGAATTCGGGCGGGAAGCTCCACAGTCCAATCCAAAGCTCCGACGACATTTCAACCCGTTGACCAACGACGACTGAACCATTTGCCCTTCACAGACCCCAATTGCTGTCAAAATGGCCGGAGACTCAGCACCCAGGGGTCCGTAACTCCGAATGCCATGCTATGCTCATGTTCGACTGCTGACAACCCTCCAGAGGCGACCCGCGAGGAGATGCGGGATGCCAAACTCCCCCTCGCCTACCGCGACAGCTGCGCCCACCTCCTCATCCCCCTCAACCGCTGCCGCGTCGACTCCTGGTACCTTCCCTGGAAGTGCAATGTGCGTTTTACATACCTATCCCGAAGCCACCTCTCGAGCGCCTCGAACGGGCGACCCTTCGATATCGATCCACCGAAGCTCTGCTAACCTGCTTTCTTTTTTGGCGACGACTAGGACGAGCGCCACAGCTACGAGAAGTGCCAATACGACGAATTCAAGAAGCGTGTCGCCAAGATGAACGAGCTCCGCGCGGAGAAGGGAACGAGAAGCAACTGAGGGTCGACGAAAAGACAGCCCGGGGCGGCCGCGACTGTGTACATAACCTGTCATTTTTGAAGAGGGTAAAAGGGTCGAAAATGGGATTTGGACTTGCCGCGATGGTCATAGAACGAGCCGAATTCACGTCATTGCGAAGCATCTCGACGGTTCCCCGGGCATCCGGGTTCGCGCCTACCATGACCGAAACGATATCACACGCGGGGTGGGATCTGGTATGTGCTGGGAGAAGAGCATAGGGTCTACCAACTGAATTGCTAGAAGTTGAAAGCGGTGTCTGGGAGGGCGGCGTACTTGCTGGCGTCGAAGCTGAACAGGCCATTGCTGCGGTACCAGGTCCCGTTCCTGATGGACTTCTAGCCGCCTCAGTCTTTTAACAAACTTGATGGCTCACAGATGTCAAAGATGGGTTTCCGACAGTGTTTTGCCATAGCGCTCAAAGAAACTTGCCAGTACAGTACGATAAGGTGTAAATCCGCCCGGATACACGAACCCAGTTGATGAGGTGCTTCTTGGGTTTCGTGTGGAATTATTTGCCGGAACATGACTGATTTGTTCTGAATCCACTGACCGAATAAACTCCTTCTTCGTAACGGCTACGAGATCTAAAGGTCGGTTTTCAAGATACCGAGACAAATCTTTTGACACATCATGCCTTGACATGTACCTGCTGGTTTGGAGCGGGAAGACAATTTCCATGACGAGGATGGTTAGAACAAAGGGCATGGTTATTTGGGAAGAACCGCAAGAATTTCGGCAAGGAGGAAAACCTGGAACTAAAACCGAAGAAAGAGCCTCGCTCATACCGGGGTTGAAGCTTGGCTAAATAACACTTATGAGTGCCCTACAAATGAGTTCTGATCTTGCCCATTTTCAAGATGTGCTTCAACCACCATGTGCCATAGTTCTCCAGACTCTATATGAAACCCACGACCAGAAATCAGGTGTCTGCCAGCAATGGTCCCAATGTGAGACCCTTTGTTCTATCAAACAGTAAAACGTAGATAGTTGGCCTTATTGTTTGCACATTCTCGCCTTTCAGACAAGAGGTCAACCAAAGGAACACTTGCTGGATTGGCTATATAAGGTAATAGATCAGTCCAGACCCTAGACAGCTTTTCGCAGCCTATCAATCAAGTTTTCCAGAACTCAACGCGCCAACAACCTAAGTATGATCCTTCTCTGCACCGTATGGCTGTTGATCTTATTATTGTTCGTATTATTTACGTTCCTCATCTTTCTTATTGACTTCATCGTCACTTGTCTCTATGTCTTTGGACTCCTCACGCTTACTGTCGTCTTTCAACGCATTGGAACATATTGGATATAGGATCTTTGTGAATGCTTGTGGGACCTGGGTTGAATTGCAGCACGAGCTCCAGCACTTCATTACGGATCGGTGGCAGTGTGAGTCCTCGGGGCTACCAGTTGAGTTCACAGGGACAAATACGGGCAGACGTCTCTTCTTAGGCTCGTTTCCAGGAAGACAAATTTCCAAATACACTCCAGCTTCTTTGCAATTCCCAGCATCCCAAACATTGTGAAACCACAACCTACACACCGACAGGAACAGTGCGAAACGTTCCGCCAACATGATGTCTCTCATCTTCGGACTCATCTCCTGGGTCCTCGCCTTGCCCTTGTCGTTGGTCTTCGTCCCCATTTGCCAAGTATTCTCTGCTGGGTTTTGGGTCTTGATGAAGTGGCTTCTCGTCCAGATCATCAACTGGCTTGTCAAAAGGCTGTTCCTTTCAATGGTTCTCAAACCCATTTTGAGGACTGCCCTCGGGCCAGTTCTGCTGGCCATCGGCTTCGGACCCTTGGGGCCCATTGCGGGTGAGTTACGAGGCGCAAACATCGCAAATATCTGGGAAAAATTTACAACTATTCTAGGCTCCCTGGCGGCGTGGTGGCAGTCTTGGTACGGCGAGGTCCCGGCTGGAAGCATTTTCGCTTTTCTGCAGTGGCTGGCGATGACCTTGTTGTGAGTTACGCTCACCTACGCGGCACACCCTCTTGAGGATGGCGCAGGGTCTCGGTAAAGCTTGCAAGGTAGGCGAATCTTCTCTGTGATCGCTGTCGTTCTTCATCATGGTAAAGATTGGCAAGTGCTAACGTAACCCACACTTCAGGAGCTTCTCACACTCGCAAATGCTTACGAGAAATAATAATCTCTTCGGACACCTGCTCCAGTGGATGCTGGCAAAGAGGAGATACGAGTTGGGTGGGCTATTGGACGAATGTCAATAACGGAAATTCTGCCATCACCACAGGCCTTCAGGAAGTCTTCAAGATCAGTATCCAGATCAGTCTCGAGATCAGCGAATGTCAATAGTATACGGCCACAAGCGAACTTGGGATACGTGACCAGTAAGACTGCATCGTTAGTTTCGATCGGGTCTACAGCAGTCTTTACAGATGATGTACAATGTATCATTATCAATTTTCCCTAGCCTCAAACGCCCGAACAAGTCATCCCACGGGAATCGTAGCTGCAGAGCAGCTATTCCTCCGAAATGCCAGCAAACGCCTCTTTCTCCACGCCCTCGTCGTCCGTTACAGGAGCCGTCGTGTTCCACACATCCTGCTTCAGCGCCTTATCCTCCTCGTCCTCGACAACACCAAACTTGGTCACACTGAACTCGGGCATGCGGCGTCGCTCCTTGCTGAGGATACCGCCGCTCTTGCCCACCCTGCGTCTGCGCTCCTGCTCAGCGTCTCGCTGTACAGCCGCCTTTTCACCCGCGGCATCGAGCATCGTGCCCTCGATACTGAGGTATCCGTGCTCGCCGCTGACGCCGACATCGAAAGCCTTGATGCGGAAGCGGACGCGACCCTTGACCTTGTCTCCGTTGCCGTCGACCCAGAAACCCGTCGTATGGATCTGGCGCACGGCGCCGTGCTCGGTTTCGGCCGCTTGCGCTTCGGCGTTCTCTTCCTCGGCGAAGGGGTCCGCGGTGTACTCCGCGGCCTCGGCGGAGCCGGCGTGGATCCAGCGCCATTCCGGGGGCAGACGGGCGGACT
This sequence comes from Colletotrichum neosansevieriae, assembly GCA_036785495.1. Lineage (NCBI taxonomy): Eukaryota > Fungi > Ascomycota > Sordariomycetes > Glomerellales > Glomerellaceae > Colletotrichum > Colletotrichum neosansevieriae. The sequence goes on from JAVHLV010000311.1 coordinate 65,157, forward strand.
CGATGCTGGCGTTGAACTTGCCCCAGCAAACGACACCAATGTGGCCCTCGTTCTCGAGGTTGATGCTGCCTTCCATCCAAGCACCGCGTCGGGGAACAAAGAGGTCGACGTCGACGGTGACGTAGCCGAAACCAACGGCGTATTCGTCGACGGACACGAGGTCGCAGCGCTCGTTGTCGGAGGTCGCGGCGTATCGGCGGCCGGGCTGCTCGGAGACGGAGACGTTGCGGAAGGCGAGGAGAACACCCTTGAGATCAGGAACGTAGCGGTTGACGAGAGGCTCGAGGTGCTGCGTCGCGGCGGCCGTGCAGGGCGTGTCCCAGCCTATGGGGTAGATCGGGAGGTATAGCGAGACGGTCTGGGTGAAGAAGGGGAATTGAGGCTTGGAGGGTGCGTCTGGCGGTTGGTGGGCGGTTGACTTCGTCTTCTCGGGCGAGTCGACGTCCATGGCGTTCTCGTCGTCGTCGTCGTCGGCCGCTGCTTCTGGCTCTGGTGACGCCGCCTTTGACTTTTTGCTGCTCTTCTCCTTGCTGCTGCTCGTGGGCTCGTCGACGAAGGGATCTTCTAGACCTTGCGACTTGCGCTTCTTCCTCTTCTTATCCTTCTTCTCTCTGCGCTCGGCGTCGGAAGCTTCCTCCACTTCGCCTGCCGACTTCCTGCTCTTGTCCTTCTTGTGTTTCCGCTTCTTCTCGGGTGATGCCTCGCCATCGGCGTTCGCGTCTCCGAGGTTGGCGTGAGAGAGGTCCTGAGAGCCGGCCGGGGTATCGACGTCATCATCTTGGGCGTCGCCGTTGGTTACGCCGACACTCTTGGATCGCTTGTGTCTGCGCTCCTCGCCGTCGGCATCTTCCTCGCGCGAGCGCTTCTTCTCCTTCTTCTCCTTCTTGCTCTTCTTTTCGGACTTGTGCCCGTTGGTCGCGGGGGAATCGGTAGTCGCCATGGCTGCGGTGGAGTGTATCGGAGATCGTGTTGTCGTCGTCGGCGGCGGGTCGCGAAGGACGCTGGTTCCCGACTCTCTCGAAAATAAAATTAATAAATAAAGTTCAGCGCAGGCCAAAAAAAATTTCGAGGGAAAGTTCACCGATCGGTGGTGGGGTCGCCCGTCTTCCGCGCTGGGGCCGGCCAGCCTCTCAGACAACACCGTCCCGACAGGGGAGGATCCTTCGGTACGTACTCATACTCAGCGTCGATGGGTTTACCGCCTGCTCACTATGGACGTGTTCTTTGAGTTGCAAACCTCTCCAGAGACGATTCAACAGGGACACAATGCGGTGCCGGAAGTCTCTGGTTGGCTTGGGAAACTCGCAGCTCTTCATAGCGAGAAGTCAACTGGTTCAGTTTCGGGGGAGATATCGGACGGCCAGCATCGGACAACAAACGTGGGGTTGGGGTGGTCAATCAACGGCTCTCGCATCCAGGTTCCCCTCTTGCTCCTCCACCTAATAGCCCAGGACGCCTTGGGATGGCGTCAGTTCCGAGTGGTCGGAGCTCGACTTACAAATGCAAGGTTTCAGCGGGGTGGCATTGACGTGCCGCTATCGCTGAGCAGTGAGGCTATAAAATCCATCTGCTTTACTGCATTTTCCGTATGCTTGAGTGACATCTACAGCCTCAACTCAAACGAAACCTGTTGCTTGCAACCCCTCCCTTGACAGCCCGCATTATCAGTCACCATGTCGTTCACGCCGTCCAAGATTCTCGTCTTCGGCGCAACGGGGAACATCGGCCTGTTTATCACCGAAGCCTTGCTGGATGCCAGCCCGGCATTCGGCCAGATCACCATCTTCACATCACCTTCAACTGTGGAAAAGAAGACAGAGCTGCTAGACGGTTGGAAAAAGAAGGGTGCCAAGGTCATCAGCGGCAACGTTGATGATGATGAGCAGGTAAAGGCTGCTTACCAGAGCCACGATACCGTCGTCTCGGTCCTGGGAAGGAATGTGATTGAGAAGCAAATCGATCTCATCAAGCTGGCCGAAGAGACCGACTCGGTCAAGTGGTTCTTCCCGTCTGAGTACGGCACGGATATCGAGTATAGCCCCAAGAGCGCCTTTGAGAAGCCTCACCAAGCCAAGCTCAAGGTCCGCAAATATATCAAGGAAAACGTCAAGCGACTCAAGTACACGTACTTGGTAACGGGTCCTTACGTCGACATGTACCTGACGCTTTCCCCAGTCGCGCCGGAGGCCGGCGGTTTCGACGTCAAGAGCAAGAAGGCCGTCTTGGTGGAAGACGGCGAGGGCAAGGTCGGCTTGATCACCATGAAAGAGTGAGTCTACCTACGAACTATACCCTGAACACCGAGTTGTTAACCCGATTACAGCGTCGGCAAGACCTTAGTGGCCTCGCTCAGACACCCCGACGCGTCGTTCAACAAGGCGCTGAAGGTGCAATCTTTTGTTGCGACACCCAAGGACATTCTTGCCGAGTTTGAGAAGCAGACCGGTGCCAAGTGGGAATCCTCATATGTCCCTCTTCAAAAGCTTAAGGAAGCTGAGGACAAGGCGTGGGCTGATGGCGTGCCGTATGCGACCATCTTCACCCTGCGTCGTATTTGGGCTGAGGGTGGCACTCTGTATGAGAAGACGGACAACGAGAGCATTGGAGTTGGTCCGAATGATGTTGAGACTCTGCAGGTGGCTGTTCAGCGGGCTTTGGGCAAGGCGCAGTAACCTTGAGACACAAAGAGTCAATAATTCAAGTCTTGAGCATGTTCCATCCGTTAAGTGATTCAAATGAAATTCCCTTAATCAGCTTAGGTAGGCAATTTGAAGCCTTATGATGTTGCGTTGAGTGGGTTGATGAACGAGGGTTAAGCATGACATAAAGAAACGAAACATCTCGGTTAAACATTACATAAGATGCAAATTGAGATTACATATGATTCCTTCAATGCAGATAAATTACTTGATATTGAATCCATGGATCACCACTGAGGTACACAGGAGTACGGATAAGCACACCTTTATTTCAGACCTGAGTACACGAGAAGTGAGGGGTCCTGCTTGGGTGAGTGCTCAGATCCGAGAGCTAATCAAAGCCGCGCAGGCAGCTAAACTAAAAGCCGTAGGTGCCGCAAGCGCTGATCGTCAGCGGGCCCCCGCTTGGGGAACCTGGAACATGGGGCGCTCAGGGTCCTCAACTGCGTAACAGTGATGTGTAGGCTGTAGCAGCGCTGTGGCATGTGTCATGCGTCCCAACCGTCCCGACTTGCCTTCGCCTACGGAACCCTTCGCTCGCCTGCACAAAGCTACTTCCCACAACAATCTACACGCCAAGCGTACTTTGGACGACACCATAGCAACATCGCGAGAGACACGTCCAAAATGGCTCCCTCGGGTCTTCGACAGTGCATGCACGATGTTAGCCTCTACCTTCTCGTCTTGATCTGTGTCTCGACACTCGGCCCCTTGCAGTTCGGCTTCCATCTCGTACGTACTGCATCACAGCTTCAACCGCCCTTTGCTGCACTCCCTTCCACACTGAATACGAGCTAACGAATCGCAATTCCATCTAGGCCGAGCTGAACGCGCCTCAAGATGTCCTCACTTGCCGGAAGAAGTCCATCCAGGCTAAGACCACTATGCTGAAGTGGGTTCACGCCAAATCGCCCGATACCGAAAGCTGGCTTCCCGACTGTATCCCCATGACCGATGCCGTCTTCGCGACCGTTTCCTCCATCTTCACCGTTGGCGGCTTAGTAGGCGCTTTATGCGCCGGCCCGTTCTCCTCGAAGCGTGGTCGACGTCCTGCGATGCGAATTACCGCCATCTTCTACATCTTCGGTGCTTTTATTGAGACTCTTGCTGGCAACGCACCTGTCTTGGCGATCGGTCGATTCTTCACTGGCGCTGCCGCTGGAGCGTCCACCGTCATTGTCCCTCTGTACATCAGCGAGATCGCGCCGCCCAAGGAGCGAGGTTTGTTCGGTGCCATGACCCAGGTTTCCATCAATGTCGGTATCTTGACTGTCCAGACCCTGGGCTACTTCTTGAGCTATGGAAAGGCGTGGCGTTGGATCCTCGCCGTGGGTGTTTTCATTGCCCTCGCCCAGGCTTCTGGCTTGCTGCTCATTCCCGAGAGCCCCGCATGGCTTGCCGCCAACGGTGACGCTCCGAAAGCCCGTCGCACGCTGCAGCGGATTCGCGGCAAGGACTTCGACATCAAGGAGGAAGTCGAGGCCTGGGACGCCGATAATGCTGTTGCCGAGACGGAAGGCCTTTTGGCTCAGAGCGATGCCACACCTCCTACGTCCCCCGGACTCCCCAAGAAAAGCTCGCCAGTCCATCTTGGCTTCTTCGAGGTCGTCAAGCAACCGCTCTACAGACCCGCCATCGCAGCCGTTGTTGGCATCATGTTTGCCCAGCAACTGTGCGGAATCAACTCGATCATTATGTACTCCGTGTCTCTCCTGGCAGACCTTCTTCCCGTCAGCTCGGCCCTTCTTACGATTCTAATCTCTGTCGTCAACTTGATTACTACTGCCGCATGCTCCCCTCTACCTGACAAGCTTGGAAGAAAGAGGTGCATTTTGATTTCCATCATCGGCCAGGGTACTAGCTCTCTGATTCTGGCGCTCTCGATCAAGTTTGGTATCAAGATCCTGTCGGCTGTCTCCGTAGTGTCGTTCGTGGCATTCTTCGCGGTTGGACTTGGGCCAGTGCCCTTCATTCTTGCGTCAGAATTGGTCGGACAGGAGGCCGTCGGCGCGATTCAATCCTGGTCTTTGGGTGCCAACTATGTCGCGACATTTTTGGTTGCTCAATTCTTCCCTATTGTCAACAACTTGCTTAACCAACTATTGGGCGGTGCTGGCTGGGTATACTTCCTCTTTGCCGGCTTTGCACTATTGTTTGCTCTTTTCGTATCGGTCAAGGTCCCTGAGACCCTTGGAAAGAAGGACGCAGACGAGGTTTGGGGACGAACTCGTCGGTTGGACTGAGGCCTGAACCACGAGAATTCACTCTTTGTGAAGTTAGATGGGTGACTACCTTATAAAAAGCGTTTTTGGGTTTTTATGGAGCATTATTGGACGACTTAATTTTGAAACAATCTTCTGCTTCTGATTGTTTGCTCCAGTTGCAAAAGGCCGGCCTTCACACCGTCAACCACAAAGACCTGACTACCCTTCTCCTTGCCGTAGACCTCGATGGCCGAGTTGCGAATGATCTCCTCGAGTCCAGCCATGCCCGCGCATCCCATTACCACGCAACCGACATCTCCGCCACTGAGAAGTCTTTTGGTGGCTTGCTCGAGCCTCACCTTGACTTCGGCAGGGCTGACGTGGTGAAAATCTCCAGCTGTTAGCCCAGTCGTCATAACACCGCCAAACTTGGAGTTGTCTGCTTGAACAGCCTGGCCAAGATAACCCTTGACACCGTGGCTGAGATGCTTCTCCCAAAAGTCGCCCGTAGTTACCACGCCCCATCTTGAAGACTCAGCCCCAGAAGAGACCTGAGGCAATAGTGACGTCGCAGTGAGAACACTTGCCTCAAAGATGCCGGTGACTGCTAGTGAGGCATGATGTTGCCGGGACAGCTTCTCAACTAGTGTATGAACACTGTAGCATGCAACGAGAACGCCGTCGTAATTTTCGAGCTCCCCGCTGCTTGCTAAGTCTTTCGAGATAACCTCTGTGCTGAGTTGAATGTCGGTATCATCGTTGATGCTTGCCGGGCTTTCGGGTGGTGCCGTATAAGTGTGAATTTCTAGAGACTGACCAAGAAAAAGAACATACAAAATCAGTCTGTGATGTCTTTTCTTTTTCTGCCGTGTCTGGCTTCTTCAAACCCCCGGCTTACATCGTGCAAGGGCATTCCCTGGATGGCCTTCTCCATGCCCCTCGTCATGGCCTCTGACGAGTTGGGGTTGATCACAAGGATCTTGATATTTCGGCGGAGGAACCGGGTCGTCATGGCGGTCGTTGGGTGTGCGCTTCGAGGCTTGATCACTGTCAAGCTTGAAAATGTTCATAAGCGAGATATGAATGAGACTCCGCGGCCTTAAAGCTGTGTCCATGCCGCCGAGTCGCGGGCTTCCAAGTGGACACCATTCCGTCAATGTGGGGCTTGCCGGTCCGGTCACGCTGACTCACTCAGCGGCCATTAGCGGCAGCTGCACAGCTAAGGTACTTAGGTAGGTACCTTAAGAAGCTGCCCGGCTGCGGGGTATCACGTGACGGCCGTCTGCTCAGCCACCCGCTGTCTGACGATCAAGTTGCAGGACAGCTGGAAGGCAGCGAACCCAACCAAACCCCACTATCGACGACACAGACGTAACAGCGTCCTGGGTGCTCTCCCAACCCAACCACACCTCTCCCATTTCCTTACAGAAGCTCAATCTCTCAGCCCTGTAGCTTCTGCTTTCACAATGGCAGCCGAGGTCCCCATCGGTAAGTTGTAGTGCCCGTTAATACCCAGGTGTCTAGCAGCTATTGTCAACACCTGCCACCGCTGCTACTGGGTGGTGAGGATGATGGTCGGGAGGTGGCTGACGCAAGATATCCACTACAGTCCTCGACGGAGGAACCGGTTTCCTCAAGGTCGGATACGCAGCGCAGAACTTCCCCGAATTCCAATACCCTTCCATTGTCGGCCGACCGATCCTGAGAACCGAAGAACAAGGCGATACGAATGACTTGGTTATCAAGGATATCATGTGCGGTGACGAGGCGGCCGCCGCCCGCACCATGCTCCAGATCAGCTATCCCATGGAGAACGGTATCGTCAAGAAGTGGGATGACATGCAGCATCTCTGGGACTACACTTTCTTCGAAAAGATGAAGGTCGATCCGAACGGACGCAAAATCCTCCTGACCGAGCCCCCGATGAACCCGCTGCGAAACCGCGAGCAGATGTGCGAGGTTATGTTCGACCGGTATGGATTTGGCGGTGTCTACGTTGCGATTCAGGCCGTGCTCGCACTCTACGCGCAAGGTATGTCGATTATGTGGTCCCATCCTTGCCGTCAAAGGGCAATTGTCGGCACCATGTGGCTAACTGGCGGCTCCCAGGTCTCAGCTCCGGTGTCGTCGTCGACTCGGGAGACGGTGTGACCCACATCGTTCCCGTGTACGAGTCCGTCGTCCTGAACCACCTCACCCGCAGACTGGACGTCGCAGGCCGAGACGTCACGCGCAACCTCATTGCGCTCCTCCTGCGCCGCGGCTACGCCCTCAACCGAACGGCCGACTTCGAGACGGTCCGCCAGATCAAGGAGAAGCTCTGCTACGTGTCGTACGACCTGGAGCTGGACAAGCGTCTGAGTGAGGATACGACAGTACTGGTCGACACCTATACCTTACCCGACGGCCGTGTGATCAAGGTGGGAAGCGAACGGTTCGAGGCGCCCGAATGTCTGTTCCAGCCTCACTTGGTCGACTGCGAGCAACCGGGTATTGCCGAGTTCCTCTTCAACACGATTCAGGCGGCCGACGTCGACGTGAGATCATCTCTTTTCAAGGCCATCGTGCTGTCTGGCGGTAGCAGCATGTACCCTGGCCTGCCCTCGCGCCTGGAGAAGGAGCTCAAGCAGCTGTGGCTGACACGGGTTCTTGGCGGCAACCCGGAGAGATTAAACAAGTTCAAGGTTCGGATAGAGGACCCACCCCGCCGGAGACATATGGTGTTCCTCGGAGGTGCAGTGTTGGCCAACATTATGGCAGACAAGGAGGGCATGTGGGTGACCAAGGAGGAGTGGGATGAACAGGGCCCGCGGGTGCTGGAGAAGCTTGGCCCACGATAAAGTGGTCGAGAGGCAATCATACTGGGAGTGCTGGTTCTTGGTCTTGTTGGTAGAGTGGCATGCATGCGACACAGGGTTTAGAGCCTCTTTTTGTTTTTCTTAACGAAAAAGTTGATGAAGTCTTTTACGTCCAGCCTCGCATCCAGATATCATCCCGAGAATTGAAGTTCTGTCAACCTGCCAGGAGTAAGAGAGTGTGTGCATTATGTAAGGGACAGCTTCGAGATGTGCGGCCCTTGCTCCAATACCGTGCTGTCCCTGCGAGGAATGGCACTGTAGCCAGAAAGGCGCCGCGCTTTCGGCCGCCACCAAACACGGCGACCCGGGGCGACACCTACGAATCGACGCCACGCCGCCTTGCCCTCTGTCGCTGCCGTTGAAACGTCACTTCAACTCATTCCTTCTCTCATCACAACCGTCGTACACTCACTCACTCGCTTCTTCGCCGACGGCCTTCCCCTGAACACGCCTCTTGCTGGCTCACCCATTTGCCGGTTTCTCCATCTCAATGCGACTCTCCTCTCACGCTTCTCCGCACCTCGTATCGTCATTGCCCGTGATCGCACACATAAACACCGAAACACTCGACTCGTGCCGACGCGCGACGCCGATCATCGCTCGCCTTAGAGACACGCAGCCGCAGACATTATCCGCCGCCTCCATTTCCAAGTTGGGGATACTTGCGCATCAAATATACTGCCCGTCAAGCCCATTCGGCAACTCACAACCACATACCCGCCCAGAGACTCCGGATATCCCGGTCGAGCGTGCCTCCAACCCGCCGCGCGCGTCCAGTAGTGGCACGCGCGCAATTCCTCCGATCCCGAAATCTCAGTGCGCTGGGCCCCCCGCGCGAGTTCGCCTATCACCAGCCTAGTCTGTGGCCAAATTTGGTCCTTGCAGGCATACGAGAGCGACAATTGTACCGTTCCTTTTTGGTTCGTGTCTCCAACAGCAGTAGCAACAGCAGCCGTACCTTAGCCGTTAGCTTTCGGGCAGAGCTTCCGGTATCCTGCGGCTTAGGAAACAGAGTATCCAACCAAACCTGGAAAGAAAAAAAAAAAGGGAGAAAAAAGCACTCGCCCGGCGCTGCGGGCTATTGCGCCATCATCCACTTTCCCATCTCGAAGCGCACGCGCACGAGGCTGGTCCCTGACGAGGCCTGTTCAGACGCTCAACGGAAAGCTTCGGATAACCTACCTCGTCCTGGCACTGCCTCTATCCCAGATCCAGGATTTGGCCGAACAATTTCCGCTGGAGATCATAGAGTGTCTCCATTTCACCGCGTTCCGCCGGGCTTTCTTTGCAACGGTCTGAAAGCATCAGACCAGGTTCCCGGGACCGAACTGTTCCATTGAGTTTTAGCCTCCAAACAGGGGCGAGTTAGAGACCACTATTACGCTGTGTCACGACAACATTGGACATAACACCGAGGCTCGAAACCAGAGGCATTCTCAGGCAGAGCGCAGAAGAAAGAACCACGCGGATAACAGCGTTTTGGGTGTTTTGGAACTTTGCAGTACCGGACCGTCTGGCAACTGGACACATCGAATTCCCACAATTACAGGGTCCTCATACGGATCACCACATTCAGCTTTACCGTCCTTGCCGTCGGATGATGAGTCTGACCAACCCGCCGTCCGTCGCCTCTGGCCCCGGCTCAGTGCGGACGGGCACCCTCAAGAGAAGCGTCCAGGCCGCGTTTGAAGGTGAGTTTTGATGTTTGCTCGTGGTTCATACACCATACCCAGCCTTTTTTTTTTTTTTTTTACCTCACACAAGCGGTCATCTCCGCAAGTGGTCGCGAGTTTTGGTAACGCCCCTCGCCTTACTCTGTTGTCTCCAATTTTGCCCTTTTGCATGACTCGAGCCGTCGTCAATGTGCTGTTTGAGGCGAAGGGGCGGATAAACACAAGAGTCAAGCGACAGGTGACATTACGAAAAACCCGAGCCTGAGCGCCAGCAGTGAAAACAGGGGACGTGGACAAGTTTACGAAGTGAGATGGGAAAAAGTGAGATGACATACATACATCTCCGGAGACCTCCATCTAATCATATTCCGCCCATCCCGCCGCCAACGTCGCCGCTCTGCCGCCGAATTTCCCCTTTCGCATTCGTTTCTTTTATAATTTTGTTTTATCCACATTTCTCCTCTTGTCGATCGACAATCCACCCCCAGCCGGCGTCCCATCCGTTTTGTGTATCGAATCGTATCTCGCCGTATGCAACCCTCCTACTCCGGATCATGTACAATGCGCACACACAATCACGCCTCTGCCTGGTGCGTCACTAGCTGCTACTGCACGCAGGTTACAGAGCTGTGGGAGAAACACTTGAGCAGTTTTCAGGGATCGGGTCCGTCCTCGAGGTTGGCTCTCTGGCTGCATTGCCGCCTCTTCTCCCCCATCACCTACCTACCTCATTCCCCAAGTTTTTGACCGTCAAGCTGATTGACGTGAGCTCACCTCACAACTCACCTCACACACCCATTCATCAACAACCCCAATTGGCATCCTATCGCATCCCAATCCCATCCTCCACTCCCCCATCTTATCCCATCCTGCCGGGAATCCCGCCTACAACCCAACTTTCCTTTGCATATTTTGCTTGGGGGCCCTGCGCTTGCCTTGCGTTGGCGTCTCGTCACTCCTTATTTTTGTTCTTTTTCTTTCCCTCCTTTTTGTGTCTCCCCTACACCCTGTTCTTACCCCTCCCCCTTCTCATCGCATCTCACACGAACGCCCAGGCGGAGCGCGGAAAGGCAACCGGAACCACCTAGGTTTTTCCCAGCTGCGTGTTTCGGCAGGTTGCAGGCTGCATTCTTCCGCTGCGCTTCCGCTCGCTGGCTGGCTTCTTTAAAGCTTAGAGGCGCCCGAACCCCGCGAACTCCAGCCCATTGCCTCATTCAGCCCCCAGTCCCGAGGCCTGGACCTAGATCGGCGGTGAGCTTTCTTGCCCGAGCTTGCCTCGTCTTGTTCTGTGCCTCCCGTCTCCATGATTGTCTCCCTCATATCAGCCGCGGTGTCGCTGTGAGAGTCTCACCTCATTCTCTCGTACAAGGCCAGACGCACACACAAAGAGACATGTGTCGAGTATAGAGCCAGTGCATATCGTGCTTTTAAAATCCTGTCTCGCCCGTTTTCATATCGTACCGTCACTCCCTTCCTCGCATACTTCCTCTCAAGATGTGGAGGGGCATCGGCTACGGCGGCCTGCACAGTCACAGTTCCTGTATTTTCTGTCCCCCCCCCCCCCCCCCAGATCTCGCATTGAGTTCGAAAAGTCTCCACATCTCAACCTCACGTCATACTAACCACATCTCGCAGACCCGGCAGATCGCGGCGTAGGTCACATTAATTACCAGCCCAAGGTCCGCGTTATCGAGAGATACAAGGTCGTCGGCTTCATCTCATCCGGAACCTATGGCCGCGTCTACAAGGCCCTCGGCCGCCAGGGCCAGCCTGGCGAGTTCGCCATCAAGAAGTTCAAACCCGACAAGGAGGGCGAGCAGGTGTCATATACAGGCATCTCTCAGTCTGCAATCCGCGAGATGTCACTTTGCAGCGAGCTGAAGCATGCCAATGTAATCAAGCTCGTTGAGATTATTCTGGAGGACAAGTGCATCTTCATGGTCTTTGAATACGCCGAGCACGACCTGCTGCAGATCATCCACCATCATACTCAGAACCCGCGCCACCCCATCCCTCCGCAGACTGTGAAGAGCATCATGTTCCAGCTGCTAAACGGATGCCAGTATCTCCACGCCAACTGGGTCCTGCACCGCGATCTTAAGCCGGCGAACATCATGGTCACCTCGGCGGGAGAAGTCAAGATCGGTGACCTAGGACTGGCCAGGCGTTTCGATAAGCCCTTACATTCCCTGTTCAGTGGCGACAAGGTCGTCGTGACGATATGGTATCGCGCGCCTGAGCTCATACTCGGTTCGAGGCACTACACCCCCGCCATCGACATGTGGGCAGTCGGCTGCATCTTTGCCGAACTGCTCTCCCTGAGACCCATCTTCAAGGGCGAGGAAGCGAAGATGGACAGCAAGAAGACGGTTCCGTTCCAGCGCAACCAGATGCAGAAGATTGTCGACATTATGGGTCTTCCCACGAAAGAGCGCTGGCCATTGCTGAGCGCCATGCCCGAGTACTCCCAGCTCGCGACCCTGCAGCCGCCCATGACGCCGCACCACCACGGGCATCACCGAGGCCACCACGGCCACCACCCCCCGCCGCCAAGCGGCTCGAACCTCGAAAAGTGGTACTACAGCACCATCTCCCAGGGTGCCTCCAGCAGCGCCACGTCCGCGCCGCAGGGGGCGCCATTGTCGAGTCTCGGCGCGGAGGGGTACAGGCTTCTCGCGAGCCTGCTGGAATACGATCCCGTGGAACGGCTGACGGCGGCGAAGGCTCTGCAGCACCCGTTCTTCTCGACGGGGGATAGGCTGAACGCGCACTGTTTTGAAGGGCTGAAGAACGAGTACCCGCATCGCAGGGTCAGTCAGGACGACAATGATATCAGGACCAGTAGTTTGCCAGGTACGAAGAGGAGCGGGTTGCCCGACGATTCGTTGGCGAGACCTGCCAAGAGGATGAAGGAAGTCTGAAGGAAGGGGCTATTTTGCAAGGCTTACTTTTATACGGCGTTTTATTTTGGTTGGGAATGGATAGACGGCATCTGGATGGCGTTTGGGGACTTTTGCATGGATACCACTGCGCTGCGTGTGTATATTTATGAGGTAGAGAGGCTTTGGAAGAATTTGGGTCCTTTTTTCCTTCTCAAACCCACTATTAACATTCTTTCCTCAATCTATTGCTGGGGGTTTAAATCAATCTGGTGTGTTTCGGTGAATCAGGCGTCATTCGACCTGAATAACAGACTTTTTGATAGTATTTAACAGGATCCCTTGGGTTCCGAGTATTTCATACGTGGATGAATAAGCTGGCAGATACGAAGGCGGAAAGAGAGGTAAAATGGTGACGAAGTGATTTGGCTCTGTTGTATATGTGGCGGCCGACTGCTCTCTCTAAATGTCTCAAACCTAATGCCTGCATAGTATTATAACTAGAAACAAAGTCAACGATACTATAAAGTTTGCAGGCTGGATATATCTCTTCTAAATTGAGCAGGATAATTAACTTTTATAAGTGCAGGTCTGTATTCCCGCTTGTGCGTGATGTTAAAGTGTGCAAACGAGACGGGCTGCTAGTTCTATGAGTTCCCGGGATTTAGCCACGATCCGACAACAGATCTCGGGGCAGAGCCTATAAATTCCTATAGGCAATCGAAGTAATCTCTATACGGCACAGCCCGGGCATTATCTGCCTAGAACGTCTTCAGCATCCGTGTTGCTCTTATTAGTAGCGGACAAGGCATACAAGCAGAGGAAGATAACGTTGCTGTGGGATATAACTGAGATAATTTGAAAATGAAGCATCGATTTGAGTGGTTGAAAATACACGACGAGAGGCGACGGTGACGGATACGAACGAGTGACGGGGGGTGTGGAGCTCGGCGTCTTTGCTGAATTCGAGCTGGAATTCTCAGCCTACGATTCACACGAGAGGTCTACGCTGAGGTCACTAACGAGGGAGGTTACTACTCGTGATTGTGTGCACAAGTAAAAGATATCCGCATCTTTGGCCTCTCATGTCGTTACTTGCAAGTAGGTGTTTTGTATTTATATCTTGATTGACTAAAAGGATCGCCAATGGGGGGGCGAATTGTCAGGACATTGGTTCTGCACAGGCATCGTGACCTGGAGAGATTTGGCTTGTTCTGCGGAGCAGACGTACAACATCCATCGTCGTAGACATACTTTGTCTCATTGTAAAACGGAGATGGCTGTGCTGGCCATTTCTTGTTTCTGAGATGGGTGATGTTTATACAAAGTGCCGAGAGAGCCTGATCTGTGAGCTAATGTGATGCTCAAACCTCGCGAGGAGGATTCGTGTTAAAGAGATATCACAGAGGAATTCCAACCTCTCGCGTAATTGATCTCACGTTTTCCCAGCCCTCAACCATCGGATCCCTATCTAGATACTATGGGTATTTAATAACCCGAAGATCCTTCCACTGACTGTCAGCGACTTATATGAAGATACTTGTATTATTGATAGGCCTGCTAACAAACTAACAAGTCCGGTATTGCCTATGCCAGGCGTTTCGTGTCCATGTGTAGCAGGGCGTGCAGGCTAGAAGGCTAGAGCACTCCGAAACTAACAGACACGTAACGAAACTATTCACAGCTTTATCCATGCACGTGGATACATTAGCAGAAGTAGAGGACAGCGATGACACAGAATATGCTAAGAAACGGTGCGCTTGGTGCATGAGTGATGAGAAAGATACGCACCACTATACTCTTGGTATCCTCTGAACATAATCCTGGAATCTCAACCAGATGAATCCCTTCCTTGTTCCGCCTTAACCAAGATAGATAAAGACGCAACAGTTTTTAGACTATAGAGGATTCTCAACGTAAAGGAGACTCTATATAGAACACACTTACGTTCTCGATTAGGCTGCAGAGCTTTTAGCTAGAGGCGATATCCCAAGTTACATATATATTACCAGCTTTGTTCAGTATGTCTGGGTTTTCGACGCGAATGTGGTGCCAACATCCATCAAGACCATTTTCCAGCCAGCAACTACAACCATGGCAGTCA
>JAVHLV010000312.1:0-79553 GCA_036785495.1 Colletotrichum neosansevieriae
TTATTATTAAAGTAGTTTTAATAATATATATTAATTTATCTTTATAGCTTCTATTTATACTAATTAATAATAATAAGAACTAAACTAGGAGAAATACCTACTTTTACTTATTTCAGTAAGATTACTATAAAAACTATAATTATTTTAATTCTATATTATTTTATTCTTTATATAATAATAATAATAATAATAATAATAATAATAATAATAATAATAATAATAATAATAATAATAATTATAATAATAATTATAATAATTATAATAATTATAATAATTATATATAACTACCTATAGGTATATATACCTATAAGCTACCTAAACCTATAAGTATAGTATTCACACTATACCTATAGGCCTAATTACTTAAACCTACTTAACCTATAGGTACCTATAGGTATTGCCCGCTACCTATAGGTACTACCTATAACTAACTACCCATTTCACGGGTACCTATAGGTACCTGCGGGCCGGGTAATTGCTAACCCTATAATAACAGTATTATATACCCTTTTTTGCTAATAATATAAAAAGGTATAAACCCTGCTTAGTATAGTTACCTTACTCTCAAAGTAAGACTATACTACAGCTTATGCCTCTAGTAGCAAATTATCTCTACTATAAAGGCTGATAGGAATATTTACTTTTTTAACTGAATAATAAGTACCTGTGGATAATTTAACGTCTTTATTAAAGTCAGACAGGCAGATCTGCCACTATACTTAGAATACTATAATATTAAGAATATAATTTAGGGAATAATAGATAACCTCTATATATTATAGTAGATAGGGCTGTCTTTTAAGGTGCTTTATACTATTAGCAAGGCTATTTCTATAGTAGGTCTTCACTTCCTTAAACAAATAATAGATATATACTCACACTTTAATGCTCTTGCTAAAGTTAGATAGTGGAATATATAAGTAGACTTAGAAGACTATAACGTTAAGAATAGAATATAGTAAATAACGGATAATCTCTGTATCTTATAGCAGGTTATACTATTTTTAAAGGTGCTTTAGACTATTAATAAGTCTATAGCATATAGGTTGCTTAGGAAGGCTAAGCAGAGTTAGAGTTATAAGACCTATACTTTCCTTATAAGCTAAGAGAGTGCTAGTAAGCTTTATATGCTTAAGCTTTATAGCTATATAGTGGCTAGCCCTTGCTAATTAAGTAATATGTCTAATTTATGGTTTTATAGTTACTATATAGGAAGGATAAAGAATAATATATTATTTTTTAAATGGTATACTCTAAGGTGGAAGAAGAGGGATAAGAGTCCTATATAGAAGGCTTATTTAGTGAGATTAGTAACTAGGTAAGGGGTAATATAGTTAGATTACTGCAAACTTAGAAGACTATAATATTAAGAATAGAATATAAGAGATAATAGATAACCTCTATATCTTATAGAAAATAGAGCTGTGTTTTTAATTACTTTTATACTTCTATTTTGCAGCTTTATAGTAGCTATCTAAGAAAGATTAAGATAGAGGCTAGATCTTATTTTAGTCTTATTTAGGCAGTATACTTTAAGGTAAAAGAGGAGAGATAAAAGTCTCTTATAGAGGGGTTATTAAGTGGGATTAGATACTAGGCTAATAGTACTATATATAGGTTGCTCTGGACCCAGATAATTATAATAACGGGAATAGAATATAGGAGGTAACAGATAACCTATTTATCTTATAGAAAATAGAGTAGTGTTTTTAATTGCTTTTATCCTTCTATTTTATAGCTTTATAGTAGCTATCTAAGAAAGATTAGAATAGAGGCTAGATTCCCTTTTAGTCTTATTTAGATAGTACTTCTTTTTCTTATAGAAAGTAGAGCTGTTTTTTAAGCTGCTTTTATACTTCTATGCTTCTATTTCATAGCTTTATAGTAGCTCTCTAAGCAAGATTAAAATAGAGGCTAGATTTTATTTTAGTCTTATTTAGGTAGTATACTCTATAATAGAAGAGGAGGGATAAAAGTCTCCTATAGAGGGGTTATTAGGTAGTATTAGGTGCTAGACTAATAGTAGTATATATAGGTTACTCTAGACCTAGAAGATTATAATAATAAGAATAGGATATAAGAGGTAACAGATAACCTATTTGTCTTATAGAAAATAGAGCAGTATTTTTAATTACTTTTATCCTTCTATTTTATAGCTTTATAGTAGCTATCTAAGGAAGATTAGAATAGAGGCTAGATTCCCTTTTAGTCTTATTTAAGTAGTACTTCTTTTTCTTATAGAAAGTAGAGCTATCTTTTAAGCTACTTCTATGCTTCTATGCTTCTATTTCATAGCTTTATAGTAGCTCTCTAAAAAAGATTAAAATAGAGGCTAGATCTTATTTTAGTCTTATTTAGGTAGTATATTCTATAATAGAAGAGGAGGGATAAAAATCTCCTATAGAGGGGTTATTAGGTAGTATTAGGTGCTAAGCTAATAGCAGTATATATAAGTTGCTCTAGACCTAGAAGATTATAATAACAGGAATAGAATATAGAAGGTAACAGATAACCTATTTATCTTATAGAAAATAGAGCAGTGTTTTTAATTACTTTTATTCTTCTATTTTATAGCTTTATAGTAGCTATCTAAGAAAGATTAAAATAGAGGCTAGATCCCCTTTTAGTCTTATTTAGGTAGTACTTCTTTTTCTTATAGAAAGTAGAGCTATCTTTTAAGCTGCTTCTATGCTTCTATACTTCTATTTTATAGCTTTATAGTAGCTCTCTAAGTAAAATTAAGATAGAGGCTAGATCTTATTTTAGTCTTATTTAGGTAGTATATTTTATAATAAAAGAGAAGGGATAAAAATCTCTTATAGAGGGGTTATTAGATAGTATTAGGTGCTAGGCTAATAGCAGCATATATAGGTTGCTCCAGACCTAGAAGATTATAATAATAGAAATAGAATATAGGAGATAACAGATAACCTATTTATCTTATAGAAAATAGAGTAGTGTTTTTAATTGCTTTTATCCTTCTATTTTATAGCTTTATAGTAGCTATCTAAGAAAGATTAGAACAGAGGCTAGATTCCCTTTTAGTCTTATTTAGGTAGTACTTCCTTTTCTTATAAAACATAGAGCTATCTTTTAAGCTACTTCTATACTTCTATTTCACAGCTTTATAGTAGCTCTCTAAGAAAGATTAAGATAGAGGCTAGATCCTATCTTTATCTTATTCTAGTAGTATACTTTATAATAAAAGAGGAGGGATAAAAATCTCCTATAAAGGGGTTATTAGGTAGTATTAGGTGCTAGGCTAATAGTAGTATATATAGATTGCTCTAGATCTAGAAGATTATAATAACAAAAATAGAATATAGGAGGTAACAGACAACCTATTTATCTTATAGAAAATAGAGCAGTGTTTTTAATTACTTTTATCTTTCTATTTTATAGCTTTATAGTAGCTATCTAAGAAAGATCAGAATAGAGGCTAGATTTCCTTTTAGTCTTATTTAGGTAGTATTTCTTTTTCTTATAGAAAGTAGAGCTATCTTTTAAGCTACTTCTATACTTCTATACTTCTATTTTATAGCTTTATAGTAGCTCTCTAAGTAAGATTAAAATAGAGGCTAGATCTCATTTTAGTCTTATTTAGATAGTATATTCTATAATAGAAGAGGAGAAATAAAAGTCTCCTATAGAGGGTTATTAGATAGTATTAGGTGCTAGGCTAATAGTAGTATATATAGGTTACTCTAGACCTAGAAGATTATAATAATAGGAATAGAATATAGGAGGTAACAGATAACCTATTTGTCTTATAAAAAATAGAGTAGTATTTTTAATTACTTTTATTCTTTTATTTTATAGCTTTATAGTAGCTATCTAAAAAAGATTAAAATAGAGGCTAGATCTCCTTTTAGTCTTATTTAAGTAGTACTTCTTTTTTTTATAAAAAGTAAAGCTATCTTTTAAGCTACTTCTATACTTCTATACTTCTATTTTATAGCTTTATAATAGCTCTCTAAGAAAGATTAAAATAGAGGCTAGATCTTATTTTAGTCTTATTTAGGTAGTATACTCTATAATAGAAGAGAAGGGATAAAAATCTCCTATAGAGGGGTTATTAGGTAGTATTAGGTGCTGGGCTAATAGCAGTATATATAGGTTACTCTGGACCTAGAAGATTATAATAATGGGAATAGAATATAGGAGGTAACAGATAACCTATTTGTCTTATAGAAAATAGAGCAGTATTTTTAATTACTTTTATCCTTCTATTTTATAGCTTTATAGTAGCTATCTAAGGAAGATTAGAATAGAGGCTAGATTTCCTTTTAGTCTTATTTAGGTAGTACTTCTATTTCTTATAGAAAGTAGAGCTATCTTTTAAGCTGCTTCTATACTTCTACTTTATAGCTTTATAGTAGCTATCTAAGTAAGAGTAAGATAGAGGCTAGATCTTATCTTTATCTTATTCTAGTAGTATGCTTTAAGGTAGAATAAGAAACCTAAAGGTCTATATAGGGAGCTTAGTATATAAGATTAGGGACTAGACTATTAGTTATATATTCAGGTTACTAAATACTTACTAGGTAATAATCTTTCTATTAAAATATAGAATATAATAGATTATAGATATAGAAAATAAAAGAGAGGTTACTTTTATAGTTTTAATAGGAGTCTAGCTTATAGATATTATATAGAAATAATTATCTGCTTTTCCTATATATTATAATTTATAATTTTAAACTATTACTAGTAGTATAAATAGTATAAGCATAAATATTCTATTTGCTTCTAGCCTTTATTAAGCTTTATACTCCTATAGAGAAAGAGGTAAATAAACTATCTATATAGAGGCGTTTCTGAGCTATATAAGAGACTAAGCTAAGAGTACTATATTTAAGTTACTCTAGACTTAAAATACTATACTACTTAAGTTTAGATAATATAAGCTACTAAGTCCTATATATAAAAATGGGAAACTAGTTTATTTCTCTACTTCTAGTAGTATCTTCTAGGCCTTATATAAGTGTTATTATCTTTTTACTATCTATATGATAATAATAGAGAATAAATTCTTACTAGTTATATATATAAGGTGAGAATTAATATTCCACTCTTTCTTATTCTTATTATAATTAAATACCCTAAGGTAGAAAAACAGTTATAAAACTCCTATACAAATATATAGTTAGGTAGATTATAGGACTAGGCTAATTATATATATAACTTAATATAGCCTCTAAATAGTAATAGCTGCTAGAGGATATTTAAAAATACTAGATTTAAAGGTAGCAGTTATAATTCCGCTATAAGCTATATATAATCTATACTCCCTTATAGTATAGAGCGTTATGCAGTGTATCTATACTATATACTTATATATAGAGTTATAAAACGCTTAATATATAGAAACGTTATTTCTCTTTATTAAGTTTATATATATAATAAACGATTTAAAGTATAATAACTATAAGTTTAAATAAGTATATACTTTATATAATAATAAGATCTGTTTTATATATACTTATATATCTATTATATTTAATTTAATATAGCTAGTATATATAAGCTAAATAATAGATATACCTTAAAAGCATATTATCGATATACTTAGTTTATAACATTAAAATATAGTAGTAGTCTATAGATAATATAAGATAGAGAATAATTATATTATATTTAATAGAATAGTATTTTTATATAGAGAAGCAATATCCTTTACTAGTTTGATCTTTAGAAGGTTATAGAAGCGTTATAATAAATTCCGTTACCAGGGAAAATACTATTTATTCTGTCAGGAGATATAGATAGAGTTTACTTATATACGTTAAACCTATAATATAGATAGATAGAGCTTTAATCTTTTTAAAATATATTTCTTACTTAATATTATATATAATACTATAGCTACTAGAGTTAGAGTAATTTCATATTATAAGATATTAGTATAATTATAGAATATATATTAAAACTTAGTAAGTAATATATATTCTATATACTATATATAAATAAAACTATATAGTGCTGAATATATATTCTCTTTTAGTTTATAGCCCTATAAATAATAGTGCAGCGCGGTTACTATAGGCTAGAAACTGCTTAATTAGATAGCTAGTATCTTACTAGCCTCCTATTATAATTATAGAGCCCTGCATAAGCATATAAATGCACTAACAGCTAGATACTATTAAGATATATAGTAAGTAGTAGTTATAAGAGAGGATTAAATAGTATCTATTATAAAGGAATTAATAGGTAATAAACTAGGTTATTTTAATAAATAAATAGGTATTAATAAGTATAAGATTAATATTTATAATTAATAATAAAATCAGTAAATAAGTAGAGCTTAAGGAGTTATTAAGTGGTTAATTAGTAAATAAATAAAAAAGCATAAATAGTTATTATATAGATTATAAGTATAAATAGTATCAATTATCAATATATAAGAGCAAAAGAAGTTAATATAAATATAAAGAAAATAGTAGTATAAGTCTAAGGAGAGATAGATAATAGTAGAGTAATAAAAATATTTATTTTAAGATATTAATAAGCATAAGTATTAAACATATATAGTATATAGTATAGTATTTATCGTAGAGGCTATCTACCTTTTACAGACCTAACTACTATTATAACTGCAGGCAGCACCTCACTACAATAAGCAGGCTGCGTGCGGCGCAATATAGAGCCAGATATAGGTTAGAGGTATAAGTGATAACTTAGGGGCTTAATAATATATAAAGGGACTACTAGGCACACTATAAGTTAGTATAAAGATAGCTTTACTCATATGACTTTAATTAACATACTTATTAAACTCTTATTTCTCACCTCTAACTATATATAGAATCCTTATTATTATATAGTAGTATTACCTATATAACTATGTAAACCAGAACTGCCTATTATAGCAGTTATTAGAATAGTGAAATAAAGATATATAACTGTCTAACCCAATATACACATTATAAGTATATTAATATGCTCCTGAGAAGTTGCGTAGTTACCTATAGTTATAGCAAATATGCTGCAGGACTTAGAGGTAGTAAGGCCTTAAAATGAAACTGTTGCAGATCTTCAGGGAAAGATCCCTAAGCTATAGTTAGCTTAGTAGTAGGTGCTTAAACAGTATAAGGCTCTTTAGGCCTAGTTACAGAACGCGCATAGAACTATGCTGGTGCAGCCTATAGTTAACTATAGCTGTGCAGATATGTTCTCTGTAATAGTGCTGCTGCTGTTAAGCATACTAGCATGTCTAATAAGGAGGAGGCACTGCGTGGGATTTATACTGCTGCGCTTAGATAAAGCGACTTACTATAATAAGGCTCTTAATATTATAATAGTAATAGATATTAATAATATTCTAGTAAGCAGACTAGAAGCTGCTCTAGACGTAACCTATAAGTATAGGAGCAATAAGATTAAGGTTAATAATATTAGAATACCTAATAGCTTTCTTAGTATCTAACTTACTTTTAATAAGAAGTATTAAAAGACTCTTATTTATTAAGAAATATATTTAGCTAATATAGTATAAGAGTTTAGAGTAGAGGTTAAGCCTATAAATATACCTATAGAAACTAGAGCGCTCCACTTTGCAGTTCCCGGCGTAGTATCTGTGCTAGATCCAGACCTCTAGGTATAGTACCAGAGAGTATTAGGTAAAGTTAGCTTTGGAGCGCTTATAATGCTGCCAGATCTCTCTTTTAATATAGGATTATAGGATTAGTTCTCCTACTATTCTAACAAATCGCATAAGAAGGGCGTGAAATACTTAATATAGTATCACGGCGTATATCCCTCTTTTATAACGAGTTATAATAATAAATATAAGGTTAGAGATCTAAATTAATAGGGTCTCTATAGCTACCTTAATAGTAACTATACTGGATATTAGAATATAGTGTGCTCGATACCTGGATAGATCTTTTTTATAGTTAATAAGCCTATTTCAGGGAGATTAGAATAGTAGGTAACAGGCTCTAAGTTATTAACTAAAGCTAAGTACTGCGCGGTATTATCTGCTATATTAGAAGTGTTTTGGATATGCAATTTCCAAAGTAAACTCAGAGTAGAGCTTAGAGGACCCCTTTATATATAGGTTAATAATATAGGAGCTATTATACTTATAAAGGGGGAGTCTGTGAATAACTATGCTAAGAGGTATAGCCTTATAGTAAGAGTTTATAAATTATAGGTAACTTTATCAAACTACTACTTAAATTTTTTAATTAGGCTAATACTAGTGCTATATAATAACCTTGCAATTATCTTATAGCTAGTGGTATATATACTATATATAACTTGCTATAAGTAGCAGACTGACCTTATAGAACTCTCATAGAGAATAGTTTTCACTTTTAGACTAGTAATAAAGTTAATAACTAAGTAGTTAAAAGCGCTATATTTGCAGAGCTATACAAAAATAAAGGCTTTACTAGAGAGATCACTAGCGGAAATACTAAGAATAGAGCAGGCTTTATATTATTATAGACTAATGCTAGAAGAAATACCCCTGAAAATAATAAAAGTCTATAGCCAGTTAACCTCAATCCGACTTTAAATATTAACCTAACGTTGAATATAATAAATACATAAATTAGACCTAATAATAACTCCCACCCAGTCACATATTAACTTGCAGACCTAGCTAAGTTTTATATAGATAAAATAAAGTATAGTAGCAAAGGTATAGATATACTTAAGCTAAAACTTAGTATATTCTAGAATACTTATAAGAGGGCAGAGCTTATAAAGGAATAAATACTATCTGCTTTTCTAATTATGCTTAAAGGCAGATAGCTTTATATATGCTGCACTCTTAGTTAGTTATTCTTTAACTTTATTAGTAGTCTAGAAGTAAAACTTATCCTCTATAAGGAAATTAGTAGAGTTATTCTGCAACTTATAGCGAATTGTATGCAGCATATATGCTGCTGGCTATCTAGTAGTTATAAATTCTTTATAGTATGCCTTTATTAGCCCTATTTGAAAAATTTAACTAGTAGTTTAGCAAAGGTAGAAGTAAATTCTTATTATAGCTCCTTGCTAATAAGGCTGTTATCCTTAGAGTTAGCAATTACCCGGCCTGCAGGTATCTATAGGTTATGTGGGTTTAGGTAATTAAGCCCTTAGGTAACCTGCAAATACTATACCTATAGGTTTAAGTAGCCTATAGATATTTATACCTATAAATAATTTATATTTTTATTAGAGATTATAGATATCTTTTATAGTAATTAGGCTAAATTATAGGTATATTATAAATAACTGAAATTCTATTACTATCTAATTGCTTTTTAACGCCCCTTTTTACTATTATATCTCAAACCACCTATTACTATAGAGCTTGCTAGCTCTCAGAATACCCTTAACTAAGTTAAGGTCTTTAGATATAATAGTAATACGTTTAGTGTGGATAGCAGCAAGATTAATCACTAAACTAATTAGTCTAATAAATAAACAAATTAGAGAGGGGGATAATTACTCTCAAAAATGCCAGATAGAAGACTCTCTAATAACTCTTAGAGAGCTCTAATAGCTAACTTTGCCCAGCAAATATTGCTACTATAGCTAATATTATTATAGATCTCCTAGCAGAGTTACTAAAAGGGGAGCTTAGAGATAATAAGATTAGTTAATTTCTAGTAGGTTCTGATCTTATAAAGGGCCTTAGCTAAAGCAAGTTAGTTTATAGCTATCTTTTATAGTAATCTTAGCTTACTGCTAGAGCACTAATAGTGCTTCTTCTTCTAGGCTTAGCTAGGGGTAAGAGACTAGCTAGGAAGAGACTTTCTAGCTAACTTCTTAGTAATTCTAGTAGTTATCTTCTTAGTAGCAGTCTTCTTATCTATAGTAGGCTCCTTGCTAGCAGTAGCAGCTCTATACTGTATTTTTATATACATAGAAGCTATAGCTTAAGTAGAGATTAGTATAGATAATTACTATAATAATTAAAAGGATAAATTACCTGTTTATACTTATAGTTATTGCGGGATATAGGAGCAAAGTTAGTGTAGTTAAGGAAAAGTGGGATTTATATTTAGTGATAATTTTTATTAACTAAGCAGGAAGGAGCAAATATCTTTCTTTATTTAATAAAGGCTAATAGTATAAAGTATTAACTTTCTAAAATCTACTATAAATCACATAAGCCTCCTAAAAATATAGAAGTAGGCTTATTAAATAGAGAATATTCTAAATATATTACTAACAAAATTATAGGTATTTTTATTTTTATATATTTGGGATAAAAGGAGGGAAAACGCAGTAAAGAGCAAGCCAGCACACAGACTAACTATTACATATTTTAATTTTTTTCGATATTTTAAAGCTAAAAAGAACTTCTCTCTAAATAATAACCTACTAAGTATAATAACTATAATAAAAGTATAATTATAGCTACTATAAGCAAGGTAATATTATAATTTTACTTATAAATTCTAATAGCTAACCTTACTAAATTAGCAAGTTATATCAAAATATTCTCAGAATATAATTGCAGTATATTATGCTTCTTTTTATAGTAATCCTTTATACTAATCTACTATAGGCCGGCTGCTTAGGTCTAGTGCTAGAGCGAAGCGCAAAGTAGAGTTAGATTATTCTGAGAATACAAACACTAAAAAGTCTTACTAGCAAATTAATAATATAAATAAGGCCTAAAAGGAAGTTAATTATACTAAAAAGGCTCTTAGATAGTAGAAGGCCTATAAACTTAAAGCTTTCAGGGCTTTAAGTAAGTAGACTAATAGTTCTATAACTAAATATGCTAAGCTAAAGGCTTAAGAGATCTAACAGATTAAAGCCTAATAGTAAGTATCTTTATCTCTTTATTAAGTATCTCCTAATATCCCTATAGTATATCTAAGAGAACTTACCTAAACTAGCTTCTTACTAGAATAGCTAGCCTAGCCTCCTTAAGCTGCTATAATATTATAGCTAAAGATAGAGATAAGGCTTAGAAAGATATCTCTGTAGAGGAGATTAATAAGGATACCCGGATAAATCTGGATAACGTTAAGGGTTTACTTAATTTTAATATAGGCATTAACAAGAAAATGCCTACTATTAATATCGCTAAGCAATCTGCTATAATTATTAATAAGCTTATTAAGATATATAAATTACTATAATTAATTACTATAATTACTAATAAATATAGGAAAACTATATCTAAGAGTACTACTTCTTCTATAATAACTAGGAAATTATACTAGAGAGACTTTATATTAAAGTTAAGTGCCTTATAAATAATCCTACCTTTATAGTAGCTATTATATATAAGTATAGCCTAATTTAACCAGGCTATAACTACCTAGTAGCTAGCAATATCTTCACTAAAGAGGAGGTACTTCTTTGGTTTTTTCTTACTAAATACTAGTAGCTAAAGCACCTCCCCCTAAAAAAGCAGAAATACCTAGTTCTTAACTCTTCTATTAAGAAAATTAAGATATAAGTACTATACTATTATATTAATCTTTTATATATATACTAATTTAAATAGTAACTTTGCCTTAGTATACTACTCTGCCCTTAAGATACATAGTATACTATATATTATAGCTAAGCGCTGCTATAGTCCCTCTTTTAAGCTATTAGTTAAGGCTATATTTACTAAAATCACTAGCTAGGTAGTCCAGAGAGATATTTAAGAGCTTATAGGTCTATTCTAGCTTTGAAATAACTTCACTGCTTTTAATCAGGCAGTTAACTTTCTATCTATAATAGATAGTTTATTCTCAGCTATTCTATAGCTAATCCCCTTCTTCTTTAAGCTTAAGCTTAGGCGGGATAGTACTCCCTATAACTAGCTATAGGTTAGTGAGATTACTTAGAAGCTTACTCATTAACTTAACCTTTTACTCTAAATAGTAGAGCTATTTAGATTTAGTAATAGTATGAGAAATGGGAGACTTGTCCTTATAGTATTCTAAGTGAAAAGGGATTTTGGCGTTTGCTTCCTTTTTAGTGGTCTTATCACTAAACTTAAGTCTCTGCTCCTAGTTATAGTTATTTACTAGTCCCTTTAGCCTAACAGGAAATAGTAGTTCTATAATAAGTTAATAGTATGGGGTAATTATTATAGAAGTATCTGAGGCAGGTATTAATTAACTAGCTATTAAGAAAGTTATAGTAGTTACTATAATAAGTAACAATATTATATAAAACAGTAGATAAGGTTATTAATAGATAGTAAGATAACACAATACAGCCCAGTTTAACTCTCTGGGGTTAAGGATATACAGATCTCCCTTAAGAGAAATAATTAGTATATTCTGAGGTCTAATATAAGCTTAGTTATTCCAGAGAGGTATTATAATATTTTATAAGTCTGCAAAGAGATCTCTTTAACGTTTAGCGTTATCTTTATCTATTAATTATAACTAAATACTAGTCTGATATTAATCTAGAGGAACATCTAGTATTAGTGACAGCTACTTATTATTACATAATCATAATTATTAAGTGTGTCAGTTATTAAGTTATAATACATAAAGGGAATAATCGCTAAGCTATACTATTTAGGTATTTAAGGTTATAAATAGATAGACATTATTACTCTATATCTCTTAAGTTAATCCTAATCTTAGATAGTCTTTATAATACTAATAGCAGTACTGCAAGTTATTATTAATATACTATAAGTTGATATTAAAAGTATTATAAGTTAAATAATAATAATGCGTTGTTCTAATAGGAAGGTTACTGTTAGTGCTAGTGGGATTAGTTACTGCTTGAGGTTATAAGTTATGTTTTGGAGTTAATTTGATCACCCTTTTAAATCCCTCTGAAGCTTTCTGTTAAGATATGCTATAGGTGTTTTAAAGTAAAGGTCTTATAGTAATTTAGTATATATTAATTAAGGTAAACTGGGTTAGACTTAAGGAAATATCCTACCTTTAAAGACCGTATTTTCTTTATATATTTTAGTTACAAGTTATAACTGAAAGTGTTAGTTCCATGCTGGATTGAGGGTCATATAATACTTAGTGCTCCCTTTATATATATATGTTAAAAGCCTGTAAGTTAATATGTGTCTGTATTTAGAAGTTCCACTTAACTATGTTAGCAGTGATGTTAAACTATATATATATGCTCTGTGATGGGTTATGTAACCTCGTATGTATCTATTGATTGCAGCGTATATCCTGCTGCTTTGTAGGTTACGGTGTTAGCATAACAGAAAGATTTTATAGCTATTAATTTGCACCTTTTAACACTTACTATATATGCTTAACTAATCGTGTAAAATGCTACTGCTATATGGGTTAAGTGGGTTTAGGTAATTGGGCCTATAGGTGTAGTATGAATACTGTACCTATAGGTGTGGGTAGCCTATGGGTATATATACCTATAGGTAGTTATATATTATTATTATAATAATTATTATAATTATTATTATTATTATTATAATTATTATTATTCAGTGGTATAAATAGAAACTATAAAGATAAATTAATATATATATATTATTAAAACTACTTTTATAATATATATAGTATTTTATATTTTTATAATACCCTGTTTGTAGTAATCTTTTATAGTAGTCTTAGTGAAATATGTACGAGTAGGTATTTGTATTGGTGTAGTTCTTATTATTATTTAGTAGTATAAATAGAAGCTAAGAATATAGACTAATATATATATTATTAAATTGTTTTATAATACTCTGTTTATAGTAATCTTTTGTGGTAATCTTAGTGAAATAGTAAAACGAGCTATTTCTATTAGTTGTTTTTATATTATATAGTATAGATAGGAGCTAAGAATATAAGCTAATATATATATTATTATAACTGCTTTAATAATAATAATAATATATGTATATATAGCTATTATAGATATTATTAAGAGACTTTTATAATACTCTGTTTGTAGTAATCTTTTGTAGTAATCTTAGTGAATGAAGTAAAACTAGCTATTCCTCTTAGTTTTTACTATATTAAGTAATATAATTAGAAGCTAAGAGTATAAGCTAAGATATATTTTTTTGAAACTACTTTAATAATAATAATAATAATATATATATATATATATATATATAGCTATCATATATACTACTCAATATTTTTAGAATACTCTTTTTGTAGTAATCTTTTATAGCAATCTTAATAAAATAAGTAAAAGTAAGTATTTCTTAATATTCTTTATATTTAAGATTATAAATTAAGATATATCTTACTAAAATAACTTTAATAATAATAATAGTAATAATAATATATTTTAGCTATAATATCAGTATTTAGCTATAATAGTAATATTTAGCTATAGGTAGTACTGCATAGTATTAACGTATAGGTAGTACTACTTATAGACTTAACTACCTATAGGTTACTACTATAGATACTACCTGTGGGTAGTTTTAGGTACTACCTATATAGGTACTTGTGGGTAGTTAGTAAGCCTATGAAAATAGCTAGTAAACTAAGATAGTAAGGAGCAATTACTAGTATAAGTACTAAATGTGAAATAGAAACTCCGGCTTAGTATAGAGTGTGACGGCAACTACATAGTAATAATAATATTAAGGCAATATATAAGGCAGGATTTTGCTGCCTAAGTGGTATATATAACTAGGAATAAGAAAGCTGGCAGCAGCAAAGCTATTAAGCTAAAATCTATAATATAGCCTTGCTTCTATACTTTGCTATTACTAACTATTATAAGTTACAGAGCAGGATTAACCCTATAATATTAGTTAGTATTATTATAGGCTATCTCCTTACTATATATATTAAGTGGGCTCTGGAATTAACCTGGGAACAGCTTATATTAATAAGTGTTATCTAATTCTAATTCTAGGGGCTAACTAATAGTAGAGCCTATTTTAACCAGGCTGCTGGGGTTGCTCTAGCAGGCAGTATAGGAGGCAGAGACTAGATATAAGGCCTTATTAATAGAGCAGGCTCTCTACTAGGAGCAACATATACAGATTAACTTTAGGTAGTCTATGCTATTTACTAGTATCCTTAACCTTATTACTATAGACTTTAAGCAGGCTAGAGTGATATTCTCTATAAATGCTAATATAAAGGTGCTAGACTACTACTAATTTGCTATAAACTGCTTTGCTGAGAATATTAATAACCCACTCTGTAACCTGATATTTATAATTATATTAATAGTGTGTGCCCCCTATAGAGGCGCTTTAGGTAGTGCAGGGTGAGTAAGTATTTACTATATTACCTAGGTAGAAGAAAGGACCTAAGTTAGCTTATCTTAGTTATAATAACGCGGATATTATAGCTCCTATATCTAAAGTTGTTCCTATTAGCTATGAATGCTAATAGAACTGCATATAATATTACTAAGATAATATAGAATATTAGTAAGTAACTATACTAATAAATATAGTAATATATCTTAACTAATATATAACCTATTATATAGAGCATAAAGGATGCAGCTACTAGATACTGCAGGAGCTAGGATAGGTTATATTAAAGAGTAACTATAATAGTCTGCAAAACATAGACCTATAGCTCTAACCCCGGAAAAGCTACTAAGAATACTTTAAGAGCTAGAGTGCGCTTTCTAGCCTCCAGATAACTTTATCTATATAGGTTTTATAGCTAGAATAGAAACTGGGTGAAGCGTTATATAAGTATTATTAAGCAGAGAGGTATAGGGGTTCTAGAGTTATATAGATATAATTATATACTTTATATAGAGTGGACTAGCTAGTTCTAAATAAAGATAGCCTATAGTTAGAAATCTAGTCCCAGGGACTAAGAACTAAAATCTACTATTATAGCTAATTTATATTTTATTAGCTACCTAAAAACTACCTAATAATAACTATAGTATAATCCAGATATGTCTAACTTACCCTCTACTCTAATTAGATGCTCAGTATTACTATTTAATATATATACTGCTAAAAGGGAGACCTACTACCTGCTTAGTTATCTATACTATCTAACTTATTATTATCTATATCCTAGACACTATAATAGAGGAGAATAACGTAGCTAAAGTAGAACAGGCTATTCTTATAGAAAGCAGCTACTATTAGTGCGTTAATAATATAGCTTATAAAGATAGTGATATATTTTATGAAAGTCTTCTTAGTGCTAGTGCTAGGGTTAATAACTCTCTCTAGAGCAAAGGCAAAGCTTAAACCCCTATTATATATAATAAAGTGATTAACCTTAGGGACTAGGCTATTAAGCCAGATAATAAGTATATATTTGCCTCCTAGATATTAGACTTAGACCTATCTGAGTTAGCAAATATTACTTATAATCTTATTATAATAGAGGCAACTATGCTTGCAGTTAGTATTAAAGGTAGCAATGCTATTAATTATAATACTTAACCACTTAAAGTGTTTATCCCCTATAACATATAGTAAGATATTAATAGAGGTATATTTAGGTATATTAGTAATACTGCTATTATAGAAGCTAATAATAACTATAATCTAAGTGCTATCTCTAAGTATAGCTAAATCCTCACTCAGACCCTCTGCCTTTAAGCCTACTATAGCTAGGAGCCTCTCTTATAGATACTAGTATAATATATTAAAGAGAATTGAGGGTTACTAGTCTAACTGCTTATTAGCAGTATTA
Organism: Colletotrichum neosansevieriae; assembly: GCA_036785495.1. Taxonomy (NCBI): domain Eukaryota; kingdom Fungi; phylum Ascomycota; class Sordariomycetes; order Glomerellales; family Glomerellaceae; genus Colletotrichum; species Colletotrichum neosansevieriae. The sequence goes on from JAVHLV010000312.1 coordinate 16,536, forward strand.
ATATATACCACCCCCTTTAGCGCTAGCAGATAGTTATTATAGTTATTTAATATGCTAATATAGGCTATATAGGCGTCTGCAGTTGCCTAACCACGTCTAATATATATCAGGGATTGCTAGATATTAGTAACAGTAATATTAGGATTAGAGCTAGGAGCAAGCATAGCATAGAGCTCTATTATAATGCCTGCTATAACTAGCTCCTCCTTATACTAGAGCTGGATAGCACTATTAGAGATAATAGTATAGAGTTAAGTAGCTATTACTAAAATCTATAAGTATACTAAGCTTAGTATATATAGGAGCAGACTAGAAGTAAGTAACTATATAGAGGTAGCTAGTATATATTTACCTTCTAGTAAGTAATATTAGATATAGCTAAGCTATTAGGTATAGCTAAGTAAGAGAAGAAGTTAAAGTCTTAGAAAGAGGTTAAGGAGCAGGAGCTAAGTGGGTGGTTACTGCTGCTCTTATAAATATATCTATTAGTTAAGGCCTTAGTTAAGGGTGTTTCTAAGTTACTTATAATAGTAATCTTATAAGGTAATACTGTTATTATTTAGGAGGTGTTTAAAAAGGCAGATAAACAGGCCTTAGCAGCCTTAAGTAGCATAGTAGGTAGTAGAGGTTAGAATAGGCAGTTATAATATAGTACAGGCTATAAGCAAAGCAGGTAGAATATACTACTTAATAGAAAAGAGAGAGGTATAGAGAGTAGATACCTAAAAAGGGTAGAAGGAAAAGAGAAGGGGAGGGAAAGTAAGAAAGTAATACAGAGAGAGATAGTTAGGTATATACTTAATAAGAGAGAAGGTAATAATTTATAGATCTAAGAAGAGGTATAAGTAGTTAATACTATATATCTACCTAGTAAAAGTAGAGACTATAGGAAGTAAGAGGTAATTATCCTATTAGTTAAATAACTATACTAATAAAAGCAGTAGTTAAGGTTAATCAGCTAATAGAGATACAGCTTCTAAGCTTAAAGTACTGCTTTCCTAAAAAGTATTTAATCTCTCCTACCTAAATATTTATAACAGATATAATCTATCCCACCTCCTCCTCTATTAGGTACCTATAATAATAATAACTATATTATACTATTTTTTTATTTTTATTTATTTCTAAGCTACTAGCTATATAACCACTAAATCCCTCTCTCAGACACTATCCTCACACACTACTCTATATTATTTAATCTTGCTCTTCTTAACTTTCTAGTTTATAAACCTATAAGCTTAGCACAAAATACTATAAATAGTATCTTGCTATATCTCTAACCCCTATCTATAACTAATATTAACCTAACTACTTATTTCCACCTCATAGACTTCTTCTTTACACTATATAGTAGTGCCTATCACAAATATTTAACAAATCTACTCCCTCCTTACTATCTTCTACTCTATTCTACTATTCCCTGCTTCTTATACCTTCCTCTTCACTCTCCTACTAGCTCCGCTTCTCCAACTTAGGCAGTATAAGTAAGAAAACCTTTCCCTATATTACTATTATCTATACCTTCCTTATTACTCTCCTATTCTATTACAGTACTAACAGAGATTTTATATTATATCTTCTCTCTATATACTAGTATCTCAAAATTCTATCCTCTATATTAGAGGGGAAGTAACTAAATCTGATCTAATCCTATACCACCTTATTATTTACCTTAACTTATAACTACTAGTTATCTTATAAGAACTGCAGCTAGCTTTAGCTAGTTACCTAACTTACTAGTAAACTGCTAAAGCATCTACTACTACTACTATAAGGTAAGTATTAGGAGTTCCACTAAGAGCTGCAGCTAATATACCTACCTACTATATAGATATATCTTCTATATTCCAGGATCTCCACTAAGCTGTTATTGCTCTGTAGCGCTATAAATAAAACCAGTCCTCTCTTAGTAGGGATAATATTATTAATATTATTAAGAGATATATCCTCTAAGTAAAGGACCCCTTCTATAATAATACCTTCCTTATTTTAATTACTAAGTTTAATAGTCTCTAATATAGTATTATAGAGATAGCAATCTGGATTTATAAAGAGACTAAGACTATAGCCTTTATCCTCTATAGAGGCACTAGTATTAGTTAATATTAAGATAAGGACTAGATAAAGGGTATATAAGATCTCTTTACTATTCTTAGCTCTAAAAGATACCTAGAAAGCGCCTTAGTAGTGATAAAAGTGTTACTAGATTGCTCCTTATCTACCTAAATAAAGATTAATAACTTTAGTATTACCACCTTCTTATAGGCTAATAAGTTATCTAAGTCCCTAGCTAAGTTATATACCTCCTTCTTTCTCAGCTACCTCAAAGGCCTTAACTAGATACCAGATAGCAAGGGTAGCAGGGAGATAACATTTAGCAATATCCCTAGCAGTACTACTAGGATACTAAAACATATTATAGAGGTCAGAATTAAGGCTAACTAATTGCTAATATCCACTTAATATACTATAGGCAAACTCCTAGACTTTGCTATAGGTAATAATAAATTAGATAATTACCACTATATTAGCCCTACTATAGCATACCTGGGCTAGCTAGAAAAACAGAATAGAGGGGAGAGCATAGTTAAGAAGCTTATATTAGTAGACTGCCTTATTAATATTATTATAGAGCCTGAGGATCTAGAGGAGGAGTAAGGCTATAGAGATAAGAGTAATTAGGTTATAGTATCTTAGATCTTTAAAATATATCCTAGCTAGACTTCTATATAACCTACTATAGTAGGTTCTTATATTATAATAAATATCATAACCACCTATAAGTTACTAAATATTATTTATTTCTAAGTAAGGGTTAAATATATAGCCAGGTAGATAAGCATAAAGCTTATCTATCCTAGCTAATATAAGCTTAACAGCTATAGCTATCCTAATAAGCTTATTATAAAGCCTATAGGCAGCTAGTAGCTTACTAGCCACTCTACTAGGTAGTACTATATTAAGTTAGCTATCTACTATATCTAAGTTAAGCATAATAGGGACAGCTAGATATTAAAAGTAGACAGTTTCATTATAGACTATAATAAGACTCCTCTATTAAATAACTAAAGCAGAGTATAGTAAATATATAGGATAGTAGGAGTGATCTTAAAACTAATATATCCCAGCTTAGAGGTTATTGGGACCTAACTATATTCTATCTAAGGTCTGATACTAAAATAACTATAGTCTAGTTAGGTGGGCACCTTAGTCCTATCTAGTCCTATAACCTGTAGCTATCTCTATTAACCACCTATATTATTCCTTTATACTAACCTTTTAATATATCTATCTTTTAAACTAATATTTATGCCTTACTGTTTTAACTACTAACTGTTTAGCCTCTGCGGTTAATATGCAATCCCTAAAGTTATTACTAACGTTATAGGCAAAGTTTCAGATTCCTCACTATTATTAATAACTACAGACCACCCCAGAGCAACTTCACCTTTACTACTATAATTAATAACTATAATCCTTTATTACGTAGTAATATTACTAATCTTTCCCCTTATATCTACTCTCTTTTAGCACTTTCTGCTTTTTATAACTTTACTAAAGACTCCTATACCTTCTACTACCTAAAAACCCTAATTTTCACCTACTTCACTACTTCTCAGAGCTTCTAAAAGCCTCTAAAAGCCTCCCCCTATTCTATTTTGCCTTAAACTACCAGTTTTGCTAGTTTTAACCTCCTATAAGTCTTTTTAGCAAATCTGGCAGATTCTAATATATTTTAACATATTTAGCACCTACCTATCTATACTACCTACTAACTATACCACCCTCCCCCTCCTTCTTTCTCCTCCTTTCTCCTTCTTTACTACTAAAACCCTTTACTTTAACCTCTTATTTATAATAATAATAATAATAACCCGTTAATTAGCAGTGAGCCCTAACTGCCTGCTATAGAAGAGTAGCAGTAAGACCTCAATAACCCACTAAAGTATCTCACAATAATCTTATTACCTAAGTTATAATTATAGCAAGATCATATTAATTATATAACTTCACAGCTTTATCCCACCTATTCTAAGATATTTAGGATATCACAGCCTCACTTTTAGCAGTAATAGCCTAATTTAGTTTATTTACAGTTACCTAAACTAAACCCTCTAACTTTAAGCTGCTAACCCCGCCCACCTCCTACTTTTACCTCTTTTTCTCCCTACCTTCTCTCCCTTACTTTAAATAACCCTTCACCCTTACTATAACTCTCCCACCTTCACATATTAATAACTTCCTCCCTATATTTACTACTTCTAAGATATTTAGTCTCCCTACCTAAACCTTATATTAATTATATCTAAGTTATAGTAAGCAGTAAAAAGGCTTTTAGCTAGTAGTTGCTCTGCTAGTAGTAAAGGTCTAGCAGATCTATCTTAATCAGCCTCACAGCTAGTAGCACCTGTTTTTCCAGAGCAAAAAGGCATATACTAAGTTTTTATTAAAACCTGCCCAGATTAGTTAATAATATTATCTTAACCCTAGATTTTCCTTCTTTTTCTTATATCCCTCCTATCTTAACTAGATAATCTAAGAATCCCCTTATAAGGGCTAAGAATAAGTATAAATAAGAAAAAGAGATAATCCCCTTATCAGGGTATTACCTCTAAGAGTTAATAAGATTAAGAAATATACTAATAAATCCCCCCTATCTCTGATAACCCCTCCTTTCTCTGATAAACCCCTCCTGAGTTTATTCCCTCTTTAGGAAGCCCTTTTTAGAAAGAAAGTATTAAGTATTTCCTTTTTAGAAAGTGCCCTTATAAAGAAAGCCTAACTTAGAAAGCTCTATTTAAGAAAAGGAAATACTAGATTTATAAAAGAGTATAGGTAAATATAAGTCGCTTAATAAATAGATTAATACTTAAAGCTATAGCTTAGAGAAGGTACCTATATTTAAAGTGTAAATATAAGTCTAATGCTTAAATTCTTCTATAAGTAATTACTATTCCTCCTTCCTATTATGTCTAAAGATACCTCCCCTGTCTCCCCTGCCTAATCTTAGTGTCACTCTATTATCCCTGTCCCTTATGATTTTGAGACTATTATTAACCCTAATATATATAGTAAGACCAGGGATTTTAACGCTAAAGAGACTAACCTGGCTAAGATTGCAAGTTATATTACCTATTATATTGCAAAGTATACTAAACAGGGTATCTATAGCCTATAACTTTAAGCCTATTTTAAAGAAGACTTCTAAGATCTTATTAAAGTCTTTAACTATATAGACTTAGCTACTACTAAGGCTCTTCACAGAGCTCTTATTACTAATAGAGTATTTATTACTATTAACTCTAACTAGATAAAGGATAACCTTACTAATATTATTAAGCAATTATCCTACTACTTCTAGACTAGTAATAACTTTACTAGGGTTAAAGCATAATACTCTTTCTTTGTTAAAGAGTGTATCTAAGACCCTAAATTCTTTACTAAAATCACTAAAGAGGTTAATAACCCTATTTTGCTCTCTACTATCCCTATATAGCTTTTAAAGCTCTTAATAGTGCCTGTTTCTCCTACCTATTAAAGCCCTATTAATAACCCTGAGCTTACTAAACCTCCCCGTGGATTTACTCCAGTTCTAAACCCTAATTCCTTCTAGAGCGTTTAAAATACCTTCTAAGCCCACTTTAAGCGTAGTGGGAACCCTCCTTTATATACCTAAACGCTGCTACCTGAGGAAGTATCTTTCTTATACTAATTTCAGAGTTTTGCAAATTTTTATAAGAATAATAAGCTTAAGTATAGTAGTAGTAAGATAGATATCTTAGAATCTAAATTATTTATTTTTAAAGATTACTATACTAAAGCTAGTATTTCCCCTTAGTAGTATACTAAAACCTTCTCTCTAATATTAAAAGGATATACTTAATAGTATTACTTCTAGTATATTATAAACTAGATCTCCTAACCTCTATATGCTGATATAGTTAAGCAAATAAAGAATTTCTTTAAAGGTAAAGAGTTTTGCATTGCTAATAAGGTACTATAGGATAATACTATATTACTAAACCTTATATATAAGAATCCTAGTAAATCTGTTACTAAGAACCTTAAAATCCTATTTAGAACCCTTTTTATTATTAGACCTGCTCTTAGCAAGGAGTTTAATACTAGTAATAGCCTCCTATAGTGTAAGATCTATAGTATCTGCTAGGGAGTTCTAGAGTGTAAACTAGCCCTCTATAAACGCCCTATAACCTTTTAGGGCCTCTATAATACCCTCTATTTAGCTGTTAGCACTGCCCCCTATATAAATCAGAGTCTCCTATTACTACCTAAATATATAGCTTCTAAAGACCCTAGCAGCAAATTTAACGCTATATATGCGGATTAACGCTTCTAAAATAGTAACTAATAGTGCAATTACTGCTAAAATCACGCCAGTTATGCTAACTTTTGCTAAAACTAGCCAGATTAATAAGGGCCTCCTCTATGCTATTAGCTAGTATATAATAACTGCTATAACAGCCCCAGACATTACTAGATTTGCTATAAGCCTAATTGCTGCTCCTGGAAGCACTTAACTGATAAATATATCTGAGAGCTTAATAAGTTTAACTCTAAGTACTCTTAAAACATAACAGAGAATAACTTTAACGCCTTTCTCAGGGTTTTTAAAGGTAATAATAATAATCAGAACCCCCCCCCCCCCCCCCCTAGCACTAACTTAGATATAAATAGCAAAGTTAAGTAGTATTTATAGAATTACTACTAAGATTATAAATCCCAGCCTACTTCACCCTATAAGTTTACCACTTATATTGCTAATACTGCTTTTATAGTTAATAGAGGCAGATTAGCTAATTTACTGCTAAACTAAGCAGCTTTCTATATAGTTATAGGTATTAACTCTCCTGCTAATTCTAAGCTCTCTTTGCCCCTAATACAGCTCTCTTTGCCTAGAACCTCTGCTCCTACCCAGCTATATATGCTTAATAGCAAGTACTATAAGGAAGTTTTCCAGGGTATTATACTAGGTTTAGGCGCTGCTAGAGTCTCTACTAATAGCTAATAGCACTAGAAGTTATTATATTATAACAGACCTGCCTGTTAATTATAATAAATAAAGTGGATAATAGCTAGGTAAGAGTTTATTTTAGTAATAGACCTTATAAGGATTTGTTTAGTACTATTATAGTTAATATAGTACTTAGCTAAATAATTTTTTATATAGTACCCCCTAATACCTCTTTTCTTCTCTACCTAAATAATATAGGTTATTTTAGTATTTATTTCTATAACCTCTATAACTGCTTACTCTAAGGTAAAACTATTACTCCAGTTATTTGCAAATAGAACCACGCCTGCCTTCTTCTTAATAATAAGGGGATTTTTGCGCCTAAGCAAGCTATCTAATAAGTATTAAGCTTTAGCGCCTCTACTATTAATTCAGCTACCCTCCTATTACTAAGTTAGGTACCCTTCTCTACTATGCTAGTCACCCTATTTAAACCACAGCAATTAAGCAGTTAACTAAGATCTGCTAATACTATTAACTAAAGGCTAGAGCCCCCTAACAGTTTTAATTCTCAGTAAAGGATAATATTAAATTATATAGTTTTAGGATATATAATAATAGTATATTAAGTGTATACCTATCTGGAAATATCTGTGTATAGATCCTTGTGGTAAATATGCCTAAAAACGGCTAAAGTAAGTGTCACTCTATTATGCTACACTTACCGCTGCTTTTATGCGCACTTAGCGCATCACTGCGTTATAGTATAACTAGCTAAGTTTCCTAATTAACTCCAAAGCACTCTAATCTAGCATATTTAAAGTTATTCCAAACTTTAGTTAATAACTCTATAACTCCTTTATTTATCTATTTTATAATCCCTTCTTTAGTATTATTCCTTAATATCTTCCTGGGTTATTATGAGGTATTTAGGATATTAGTTTAATTAGCATAGCAGCGGGTGAGTTACCCCTTCAGGTTAGGTGTTAGGTCTTTTTAAATCCGGGCTTAATATTGCTATTAGCATCTTATTACTCCTCTCTCTTCTAGGTTTCCACTATTGTCTCTGACTTATTAATAAGGCCTAGTTAGGCTATAGCTCTCTTATAAGACTGCTATAGTAGGGGTTTAAATGCAAGTCCCTCTAGTATTATACTAGTATAGTTTAGCTAATAGAGTGTGAATAACCTTAATATATCCCTCTAAAACCTCCTATTATAACTAATAGTTATAAATATTAATATAGCAGAGTTTTATCTATAGTTAGAATATCTCCTTTATAATAAGGCCTACTATTTATAGGTTATTATACTAGATTATAACTTTTAGTGTGTTATTAGCTATAGGGCTTGCAAACTTAGGTAGTTTATTGTTTAAGAGAGAGATACTTATAGAGATATAATAAGTTAGCTAGCAAATATCCCTTCCTTTACTGCTTATAAGAGGGCGAGAAGCTCTGCTTTATAGTTAATATAGTGACTATCTTCTATTTATTTGCCCTATATAAGAGTATCCCTCTAAAGAGCTTAATTATAAATAAGAGGTATTAAATAATGCAATTAGTAGTAGAGTGGTGACAAAGCCTAGAGTTTTAGTTAAAGCAGATAAGTCTGCTAACTATAACCTAGATATTAAGTCTTATTATTACTATGGCATATAGCAGCAATTCTACCTTTTTGCTGGTATCTTGTGGTTTTAGCCTTTATTACCTCTCCTTTATAGAGAATAAGTTCTTTTTATGCTATTAGGGTTTTATAGTCTCTCGTTAACTTATTAGTTTAGAGTTTTAATAGTTTCTTAAAAAAGGATAACTATAAGAGCTATAGTTTATAGTTAGGTTAATCTTAAATAACCTTAATTCTAATAAATCACTAAATATCCTTGCCTCCTTAAACTCTGAGATAGTATTATAGTTAAAGTTTACAGATTAGCTATCTTGCCTTTCTCTCTTTATATAGGGAATATGCAAATATATAGTTATTAATATAGAAGAAGAATAGGATCTTGCTATTCTGTTAGTAGCAGTTTTTACTAGCTACCTACTTAAATATACTTACTGCTAGACCTATTTCTAAGTATTATTACTATAGTAGTAGTAAATAGCAAAGTCTATAGAGGGCTTTAAGTAACTTTAGAACTTATCTGCTTATCTAATACTCTAGTGCTATCTTTATATAGACTTCTTTATTAAGATTAGTATTAATAAAAGTATTAACTATATTATATTGCAGGAGGTTTATATTAAACCGGTTTATAACTATAATTATAGTCCTAAAGGATATCCCTATTAAAGTTATAGTGTGGGTATCTCTTAGATTATGAGGTTATTAATCTCCTCTAACACTAAGTCTTGTATTAACTTTAATAAGTTTTCTGTGCCTCTCTAGCTTATAGGTATATACCTAGTAGCAGCTAAGGACTTTATAACTTTATGCTACTATACTAAGCACTTTAGTCTATAACTTTAACTACTTATAACTATTTAGTTACTATTTTTCTGCTTCTCTAAACTTATCTCCTAATAGGTAACTAGCTAGTTAGCTATGAGATAAGGGTAATAATAGCAGATCCCTCTAGCAGGTTCCTAATAGGAACCTCTTTAATCTATCCCTAGCAGAATTAATTATTGCTATTAGACTAGGTAGGTAGCCCCCAGCTTTACAGCTTAATACCCAGTCTCACTTCTTATTAGTACTAGGTTAGCCAGACTATAGGTAGGCGTAGAGGTTATCTTGCCACTATCTTGATTTGCTTGGTTTTATACCTACTAGGAATACTGCCTTATAGGAGGTTCTTAAACTAATTATAAACTCTTTAGATTTAGCAGTAATAACCCTCTATCCCTTTACCTTAAGATTATCTATTACTTAGAAGAATAATAAGGATAGAGATTAAAGTAGAGTACTAAGTTAGAACTAAGCTTAGAAGTATTTAAACTTATCTTATAGCTAGAACTTATTAGGTATATTAACCTTATTAGTCTCTATTTAATTAGCTAGTAGCAGCTATTTAACTTCTTTATTATCCTCTATATTATCTAGGTTTAGAGTCTATTATAGCTTTATTAACTTAATAATATTATTATAGTAGTATTATAATAATAACTTCTCGCTTTGCTAGGTGCCCTATTTAGTAGGAGTTTAATAAGATATAGCTAATAAGGTATCTAATCTAGACTCTTAGAGTTAAATTATTAAAAACAGTTTTTATAGAGTTATACTTATATAGTTAAGGTGAAAACCTTATAGCTATATTATTATAGGTGGGAGATATCTAATATAGCTATATTACCTTTTATAGGTTAGTATAGGAGTTTATAAGGGGTCTCTTACCCTCTTATTTATAATAGGGTATAGTTATATATATAGGTTACTATTATACAGGTTTCTAGCTATAGGTAAGGTAAAAGCTCTAATAATAGATAAAGATATCTAGCCTTTATCTTTATAGCTACTGCAATCCTCTCTCTGCTACTATTTTAAGCTTAGGTATTTAGTGCAGATAGCTTAGTTTAAATGCCTATTATCTGAATAAGGTTCTCTACCTCTAAGTACTTTAGCCTCTTATTATTACACTTAAACGCCTCTATTATAATATTTAGCTCTCTTTAAAGCAAGTTAATAAAGGGGTAAACTTTCTTATTAGGGTTCTCTTTAAGCAGTCTTTAAAGTAGTAGTTCCAGGCATAACCTAAAGGTCTGTCTGCAAAGAGTAGGAGGGTTATAAAGCCTCTATTCCCTTATTTAAATAAGTAGAGGTCTAGGGCTATTTGTCTTCCTAGTGCTAAGGTGGTAATAGATTCTCTTAGCGTTTCATATATTTGCTAGTTTATCTTTACTAGGCTATAGGCATTATAGTCTACTATTATAAGGGGTATTCTACCCTTAACTCTTGCTCCCTATATTATAGCTTCTAGGTATTATATTATAGCTTCTTCTATATAGCTAAGTTAAGATTACTAGCTACTATAACTATCCTTTCTAGGCTTCCTTCTTATTAAGGTAGTATATATATTGTGTTATAGAGTGGTTAGCATAGTATTATTATAGAATACTACTTAGACTCTTTTTAGTATATATTTAAGAATATATTAATTATGAATATTAAGGACTTTAGTAATAAAAGTCCTGTCTTATTATTAAATATAGTGTTTATCTAGTCTATTATTCTAGTAGAAACCCTTTTTTATTAAGCCTCTATAGAATATAAGATAGCTTACTATAGTGCTATAGTATATAGTATTAGTGAGGTGAAGTATAGCTAGATAACCTTTAGGGCTAACTATATTTATAGTTATAGATTTATATTCTTTAATTAGTATTAGTTTATATCCTATAAGGATAATATCTTTGTTATAAGCCCTATATAGAGCTTTAAATTATTTAAGGTTATTTAGAATATAGACTATTAAGCCTAACTTTAGCAGTACTAATTTAGATAGCTTATAGTTATAGGTGGCTGTGAATGCTGCCTTCCTAACTCCTATTATTTCTCTATACCCTATTAAGAGTTATTAGTCCTTTATAGAGATCTTAAAATAGTTAATCTTATCTGCTAATTCTCCCTTATATTACTCTTTTACTATATTAGCAATTATTTTATTTAAAGTCTAGTAGTTAGGTGCTCTGTTAGTAAATATATACTAGCACTTTAATAGTGGGTGGTGACTGGAACAGGCCTAATACTTATTAGATCCCTTTTTCTGTTTATATTACTAATTATTAGACTCTTTATCAGTCTATCTCTTTATTAACTCACTTTATAGTTAAGGAGTCTTTATTATATAGATAGGAGGGTTAGTTATAGTTAGCCTAAATACTCTACCCTTTGCTATATATAACTTTGAGGTCTTAGTATTAACTATCTCTGAGATTTCTCCTTATATACTTTTAATAAGGTTATTTAGCTTCAGAGTTCTGTTATTAGCCTCCTTTTTATAAGTTAACTTATAGATTATAGCCTATATTAAGAGAGGAGTTTAGTGGGTAGTGCAGATAAAGTTATTAAACTATCCTGACTTCTTGCTACTCTCTGCTACCTTAGTAGCCCTTAATTCAGATATAGCTGATTTGTATTTGTTAACCTATTTAGAGGTGGATTTCTGTGTTGTGATATTTCCTTTATAGGGGATTTAAAGGACTTCTATATAGGCTGCCCTTGCTGCCTTAAGTTACTAGGTTATACCCTCTATAATTAAGTTCTAAGAGATTAAAGATATCTATTAACACTTAGTGCAGACTACTTCTCAGATATAATTCTATAACTAGACTATAACCTTATATAAGTTCTTAATATCCTTTATCTTATTTTTATATCTTAATAGTTATATTATATATATATGCTGGTCTTGTTTTGTTAAGTTATAGAAGAACTATGCTAGGTTAGATCCTATTAGTATTATGTATCCTGACTCTGTCTGAGTAGCACTAGATACTGTAGTAGATAATCCTCCTATCCCTCTATTCTGCCTGTTAGCTGCTAGGAAGTTAGTTTTCTAGAAGCAGTCCTGGACTTTTAGCTTCTTTAAAGCAGTGCTCAGGATAGCGTTAAGATCCTCCTTCTCCTTATACTCCAGGTTAATATACTCCTATAGTTCTATTAACCAGAGTCTATGCTAGGTTTAATCCTACTAGAGAGGCTAGTTAACTAGGCTGCTAAGTCTGCTTATAGAGCTGGAGGCCCTAGTGGGGGCAGTAAATAATAGCTTGCTATAGACTTATATATTAATAATATAGAGGAAAATTCGATACTATTAATTTGTCTAGATAGATTTAATTAGTATTATTTATAAAAGTTAGACTATCCCTTATTAAATTATATAGTATAGGGTGTACTATAGTGGTATATTAAGTGTGTAACTATCTGGAAATCTATGTGCATAGATTCTTGCAGTATTTATGCCTAAAAATAGCTAAAGTAGGTGTTACTCTATTATACTACACTTACTGCTACTTTTATAATAATAAGGATTCTATATATAGTTAGGGGTTAGAAATAAGGGTCTAATAAGCATATTAATTAAAGTTATATAAGCAAAGCTATTCTTATACTAAATTATAGTATGCCTAGTACTTCTCTTATATATTATTAAGCCCTTAAGTTATTACTTATACCTCTAACCTATATATAGCTTAATATTATGCTATATGCAGCCTGCTTATTATAGTGAGGCGCTGCTTATAGTTATAACACTTCTCTTTGCTGAGAACTTAGTTTATATATATATTAAACCTTCTCAGCGCAATCCTCTATAGCAGCGTTAGCTCTAAATAGCCTTATACCACTCCTCTCATAGAGTTATTTAAAGATTATCCCCCTAAGTGGTTTTATAAGCAGGTTAGCTATATTATCTGCTAATAATATATACTTAAAGTTAACCTTACTATGTTTAATAACCTCTTATACAAAGTGGTTATAAACCTATATATGCTTTGCACAGTTATTTGCAGACTCCCCCTTTATAAGTATTATAGCTTTTATATTGTTAACCTATATATAAAGGGGTCCTCTAAGCTCTATCCTGAGCTTGCTCAGGAAATTGCATATCTAAAGCGCTTCTAACATAGCAGATAATGCTGCGTAGTACTTAGCTTTAGTTAAGGACTTAGAGACTATTACCTGTTATTATAATCTCTATAATATAGGCCTGTTAGCTATAAAAAAGATCTATCCTGTTGTTAAGCGTGCTGTATCCTTATAGCTAGTGTAGTTGCTATTAATATAGCTATAGAGACTCTATTTATTCAGGTCTCTAGTCTTGTATTTATTATTATAACTTATTGCAAAGGAGGGATACGCGCTGAGATACTATATTAAGCACTCCACTCCCTTCTTATATAACTTATTAGAATAATGGGAGAACCTAGCCTATAGTTCTATATTAAAGGAGAGATCTAGCTGTGTTATAAGCACTCTAAAGCTAACTTTACCTAATACTTTCTAGTACTAGTTCTAGAGATTTAGATCTAGTAAGGTCTCTATACTAGAAACTATAAAGTTAAGCGCTCCAGTTTTAATAAGTATCTTTACAGGCCTAATCTCTGCTCTAAATTCCTATACTATATTAGCTAAGTATATCTCTTAGCTAATAATAGTCCTCTAATACTCCTTATTAAAGGTAAGTTAAATACTAAGAAAGTTATTAGATACTCTAAGATTATTAACCTTAATCTCCTTGCTTATACACTTATAGATTATATCTAGAGCAGCTTTTAGTTCTGTTACTAGAATATTGTTAATATATATTGCTATTATAATATTTAGAGCTCTGTTATAGTAAGTTGCGTTATCTAAGTGTAGTAGTATAAATCCTATATGCTAGAGAATCTCTTATAACTTCTTCTACTACTGTCTCCCACCCTGTTATAGCCTATATAGAGCTTTATAGAGTCTGATAACTTGCTCTTAATCTCCTTTATAACTATATATAGCTGCAAGGCTGCTATATTATGGGTCTGCAAAAAACTCCTTAATTAAAGGGAAAAGCATTATATAGACTGCCTCCTCTAGCTCTCTGTTCAAATATGCGCTAATAAAGTCCTATTACTATATAAGATATCCTTTTCGCTATGTGTAGGCTAATAGGATCTGCTATAATGCTATTTAGAACGTTAAGGCGTATATCTAGGTGAAGTCTTACCCGGAGACTTATAGGAAACCTCTTACTATAATCTGCACTTTATGCTTTATAAGCTTACTATAGGCTTTCTTATACTTCTAAACCTATTTAGCTATTAGTTAGAGGCCTCGCAGTGCCTCTTTCTTATTAATAAACTATAACACTCCTTTTTCTATAAGTCTGTGTATCTTAGTAAATGCTGCCTTAACCCACTCTAACTAGTTATTTGCTTTATAGGTAGAGCATATTTACTATATAATATTAGCATAGCTGCAGCTATAATAATTATAGCCTGTGTAATCCCTCTTCTTAGACTCCTTTTTAGCGTCTTCTTTTAGTGCTTTGTCTATTATTTGTGCAATAAGCATAGACTTCACCTTACTAGTTGTGTGAGCCTTATTCTAGAGGTCTGCTATAAGTCCTTTAACTATTATTATAGATCTGTTATAATACTTTAACCTCTAGCAAATAGCCTAGTTATGGTACTACTCTTTAGCTCCTTAGATAAATACTTAAATAGTGTTTTTAGGAGAGATAGTGCTGCCTGCTTATTAATATCTATATTATAGCTTGCTAAACTTTAAGATATATAATATAGAGTTGCTCTTTATAAGCTTAAGAGCGTATATCTGATCTTATATTTATCCTCTTAGGATAATACTAATACTAGTATATATCTATATAAGAGTGTTCTAAATCTTAGAACTACTCTATATATATACTATAAAGGATAAAGGCCCTTCTATGAGGTTATTGCATATCTTAATTATAATCTAGAGATCCTCTACTAGAGTTAATATATCTCTAAGAGCTACTCTATAAACTGCTATTAAGATTTATACTTATATTAACTATATAATCTAATTTGCGGGTTCCTTTAGGTATAGGTCCTTAGAGAACTTTATTTTAAGGCCCTTAAACTGATCTAAATCTGGTTTAGGAGTCTTACTAGGTGTCTGTGTTATTAGCAGAGTGTCTATTATTATAATATCTGAATAGCTAGTCTCCTCCTATATACTAAAGTGAGAGTAGGCTGGACTTGCTAGGGTTCTTAATAGTAGCAGTACTGTTAGAGAGGATATATCTCTGCTGCTATTATTAACTATAGGTGGTGCTAGAGTAGTTCCTTATATGCTCTGTAACTATGTTTAAAAAGCATTATGCTCTTCACACACCTATTAGTGAGCTAACTATAGCTTAGTGATCTTCTGCTAAAGATCTGTAATAGCTTCATTTTAAGGCCTCGCCACCTCTAAGCCCTGCAGTATGCTTGCTATAACTATAGGTAACTATGTGACTTCTCAGGAGCATATTATTATGCTACTATATAATAATAAGGATCCTATACATAGTTAGGGGTTAGAAATAAGGGTCTAATAAGCATATTAATTAAAGTTATATAAGTAAAGCTATCCTTATACTAAATTATAGTATGCTTAGTACTCCTCTTATATATTATTAAGCCTCTAAGTTATCACTTATGCCTCTAACCTATATGCAGCTTAATATTGCGCTACACGCAGCCCGCTTATTGCGGTGAGGCGCCGCCTGTGGTTATAACAGCTTTTACGCGCACTTAGCGCGTTATAAGTTAAGGGGTTAATTTAACAGTTAGCCTATTATTATTGTCCCTATTGTCCCTAATAGTATTATGAGTATTGCTATATTATACTATAGGCAGATAACTATTTACTAAAAAGTATAGAGTCTGCAAGGGGAGGCTAAGGATATATATTCTATTATTATAAGTGATAAGCTTATATAGTCTTTATAAAGTCTTCTTTTTATAGTAAATATATACTAGTAAGAGCAGTAGTAGCTATAAAATATAATAAATATATAGTATATTATAGGTAGCAAGAGCTTCTAATATCTAATAAGACAGGGCAGTACAGACAGCCCAGTTTAGAGGGTGCCCAGACAAGTGTATTAGTTAGCATAGTATAGTAGGACTTTTTGCCTTATTAAGGGTAGAGAGGAGGATAGAGAAGCATTATTAGTTAGTATCACCACAGTTTATCTTATTATTTAGAAGCTTTTATCACTTTTACTTAACAGATTATATCTGTAATAAGGTTATTATACTCAGAGAGATCCTTTCCTTTATTCTGGGGCCTCTAGATATAAAGCTGTAATATCATAATATTTCTGTATAAGTGTGTGGGAGTATATGGTTTTATTATTTTTATCTTAAGGTTCTCAGCCTGTTTCACTAACATAAAGCTTAATATTTCTAGAGGTTTTCTATTACTTTTTATATAGCAATATCCCGTTTCTAGATATCTAGAGATAAAGGGGATTAATTTATAAAGTAGAAGTATACTCCAAAGATAAGTAATATTTATATAAAGATTTTTAGCTTTATAGTATTATTACCCGCTTTTTATACTATTTAGAGAACTATCTTAAGATTTATAATAATAGAATTATACTAAACTATATTATATACTCTCTAAAGCATTATAGAATATTTCTTAAGCTTATTTATAGAGTTATAAACCTCAATAAGAACTTTAATACTAGTTATTAAAAAAGATTAAAGTGCGTTACACTATATATATAAGCTAAAACTAATACTAGTGTTAGTACTTTATATATCTAGAGGGGTAAAATAGATATAAAGCTAGTACTATTTAGGTATAGGAAGGGCTGCGTTTGTTAATATATCCTATAGCAATCTGTTTATATTAAAAGTAGTAATAGTATTTGTAAGAATGGCTATAAAGGTGGAAAGAGACGTAGAAAGATTTGTAAAGCAGTATAAATATATCTCAGGCAATAAATAGTATATAAGGGTTACCTTTTAGGTTTATTACACGTTATTTAAATAGAGAGAAAAAGGTAGGGATAAAATAATCCGTTTTTCTATACCTCTATATATATCTAAAGCCTAAAAGGGTAGGGGAAAAGGTAGGTATATATAGATAGTTTTTCTCCTAAAGCTTTGTGAGTGCAAACATATCAGTTTTAGCTTAGTAATAGGCCTAAATAGGCTGCATAAGCGTGTCGGTAATCATATATTACTGTATTTAGCAATAAGTATCTATGGGATCCTGCTATAGGAGTAGGGTAACCTTATCTATAACTCTTATTATTCCTTTTTAAGTGTATTGATTATTATGATGACGTAAGGGTGCATGCGTATGGTATATATATCAGGATACGATGTTTTGGGTACGGATTCCGAATATATTATCTATCTTATTATCTATGGTCTGTTCATAGACTTATAGCACTATAAAGATACAGTAATAATAATTTATAAGTTCCTTTATAGTAATAGGAATAATATATCTCTTATAGCATCAACTAAATAAAGTATTATTCCTACGTTAAGGTAGATAACGTTAATGTATATGGCGTAACTAAACTTATAGTTATTTTTAAAAATAAACGTAAAGTGATTAAGAGCTGTTACCTTAAGTTAGTAATATTTATAGAACGTTAGTAGATATTTCAGTAGTTATATCTTTATTTAGTAGCTTAATTACTATAAAAGTCTATACAGTCTATAGACTAATAAGTAGCTGAAACGTTTATAGAAGTACCCTAACCTAGTCTCTATGAGGTTATTTGCGTTAGGGTTATATCTTTGTTTAATAATAGCTACACATAACTCTATTTATAGATGGTAAAGATAATTAAGTCTTCTTATTATGAATGGTCCTTTAGGAACTTAGATTGAATATTTAATTTAGATATACCTTTAAAGTATAAGAGAAAGAGTGTATTTATTGATATAACATAGAATATTATTTCTTTAATACTGATATAGATAATTATGACTCTTATTAATTTCATTACTACTTATAGCTTAAATGTAATGCTTAACTCTTTTATAGATATAGGATTTATTATAATATGAAGTTATTTAAGTTCTTTTGAAGTAAAATAAATTAGTTATAACTAGCTCCTACTATTTCCACACCTTCTATATTAAGGATTATATCTTAAAAGTTCTTTAATAAAGATCTTTTATTCTGCGTGAATAGTATAATAGAGGTAATATTAGTTATCTATTTAATAAAGGTTATAGTAAGGAATTCTATAGTAGGTTACTTAAGTAAGTAAGTATATAGTAATAGTATTTTTATTTACTAGATAAGGCGATTAGGTGACTAATGCGTTAAAGGGATTTAACCCCTTAAGTGTGTAGATTGACTTAAACGTGCTTAGCACGTTTAAGCTACTTAACGCACTTAACACACTTAACGCGTTGAAGGTGATGAACGCAATAAAGGCCCCCAGAGCATTTATTGCCTTTAAGGAGAGATCCTTTATTTATTTATATCATATTTCACGTAATAATATGTTTACCCTAGTGATCTGTATCAGTGAATAATTCTATAAATTAAGTATAGGTTAAAGTTTATTAATTATTGTTATGTTATTAATCCTCTAGGTTATTGTAGCTATATCTGAATGATTAGATATATAACTTAATCTCCTTATCTTTATTAATAATTACTTCTTTACTATATTATTATAATCTTTAACTTTAGTTCCGTTATACTAAGTAACTAATTCCTAGTAAACTATCTTAAAATGATCTTAGATTCGCGAGTTACTTTAAAGCCAGGAGAATGCTTTATCTCTCTATTTCTACATATAGTTAGTTAAATAGTAACTTATTCTTTTATATATATTGTATCTATTTTTCTGAGGGTCTGGTGATTATTTTGAGAAATAGTATTTACAGTTTTAGTATAGGCTAGAGTAGCTAAATTAACCATTATAGCTCTAGTTATTACATTTATAGTTCATTTATCATTATTTAGCCTAGTAGTGCATCTATAGAAGTATTAAAGCATTTATATTTTGAAATATCTACTAAGCCTAGCAATAATTTAATCAAAGTTAAAATAAAGCTAGATTTAGTAAATGCTTTCATAGCATTAACGTAATGCTCCATTCTAATATATGATTTAAAAAAGCAAATAGCGTTTATTCCTTTATAAAGGTTACTCCTTTATAGATATTTTAGAAAACACCAGGTTTTAACTTAAGCATATCTATACTCTTGCTGCTATATTTTATTTTGTAAATATGAGACTTAATTAAGTCTGCGAGGTAATATATAAATAAGTAGGCATTATTGCTCAGCTGTGTTTATATATTTATAGTGCTTAAAGTAGTGTTAAAGTTAACCAGTTATAGACTTAAGTTATCTTTAAGAGTAATCTTTCTAGTACTAGTTTATAAATATAGAAGCTTTACTTTATCTTTCATATATTTACTAGTAATCTCCCTACTAAAGTCTCTATCTTCTCATATATTAGGGTTATAGCGGTTTTGCCTAATTAGTTCTTAACTTTATTAGTACTATTATAACCTATTGGATATAGAAGGATCAGGGTTGGCCTGCTGGCACGCCTAGCACCTAGAGACACTTATATATAGGGTGACACGGGAGCAGCAGGCCTTACTTAGAATAGAATAACTATAGTATAGGTTATATAAGCATAAAAAGAAGTAAGTACTAATAAAGGGAACTGTAAACAGCTTACCTTTAGTATTATAAGTACTTACTACAGGTAGATACCTAGTGCCTACTAAGCATACTAAGGCCTATATTAAAGAACCACTTAGGGCTTATATATAGTATAGACTTAAGCCTAACTTAAAGATAAAATCCTATAGCTCTTTAGTACTTAGCTTATAGATTACCTTAGATAACCTTTAGCTTTATATTAGACCATAACCTATATAAGGACTATAACTACTCACTATACTCCTTAAACCTAAGGTCTATGGGGTAATATAGCCTAGAAATCCCCTCCTAGTTACTAAGCGCTATTCTTAAGCTTCTATTAGTAGAAACCCTACTATTAGATAGCTAACTACTTATTCTAGTCTAGAAGTACTACTTATTATATATAAAGATTTTATATAGTTAATCTATAACCCATAGCAGATTATATATAGTATATACGCTACTAACTATGAAATAATTATAAAGTTATTATATAACACCTATATTAGCTGCATTGAAAAGATTAGGTAGTAAGTTAGTAAAGTTATAAATAGACTCTAACTATAAAGCTTTATCTATATAGCTATTCGAGTTATAGTATTTAAAGTAAGAGAATATATTAGTGTTAGCTTTTTTTTTTTTATAGTTTTATTACTAAATCTAAATATAATAGCTTTAACTATAGTTACTTATTAATTAATGAAATTTAAGAGGGATTTAGGGCTCTTTCTGGGTTAATAGGAAAGTTAGATAGACGATATACTAGCTTGTGAAACTGGATAGATAGGAGATTTCAAATAACCAATATTAGGACCAGCTTAAGGAATTCACCCCCTAAACTAGATATCTTAGAACTAGCACTAACCTATTACTACTATTCTCTTAAGCTCTCTATTAACCTCAGGCAAAGCGAGCAGATAAATAGAAAAGATCAGGCAGGCAAAACTGATAATATTAATAGCAAAACTATAGATATAGTAAATAAGTTAGTATATAATATTTTTTTTTTCATATAGCTGACTTCTATGCAGCTGACTCTGTGCTAAAACCTGCTAGGAAGGAGCAGAGGATCTAACTATATTCCTCCTATTTAGAGCTAAACTGCCTGTACTAACTCTAGCACTACTTAAAATTTATAATAGCACCTATATCCACTATCTACTAACTCCCTATCTATTATTATATACTACTATAAGATACCTTAATCTAAGTGCCTACCTTATCTGCTTAGAGATTTTATAACTAAGAGGTTATAGGTAACCTACTTCTTAGCTTAAAAGTAGTTATTATCTCTATAAACCCCTTAAAGAGTATTCCTTAAGCTAAATTTACTGCTTACTTTATAATATTACTACTTTACACTAATTATTTTATATCTACCTATCTTTTCCCCTTTAACTCCTCAGAAAACCTCTACTCTGTTTCTATCTTTCTCACCCTTAAAACCTATTTATTTATTAGCATTTACTATTACTTGGAATTTTTTATACCTTCCCCCTTTATTATTATAAACCTAGTAGGTAAGCCTGACTTTAGGGAGATCCTGGAACTAGGAGCTGATTACTAAGAGCAGAACTAATAATCTGAATAACACACTAATCTAATAAAACTAACCTAAACACCCCCCTTAAACCACCTGCTAAGGAACTTAGCCCTAACTACTTAGGTTAGTAAATACTAGGCTACCTAGCATAGAGGATAAATAGCTAAGCCTATAAGCACCTCCTAGATAGAATTAATATAGACTAAGCAGAGCAGATTATAGTTTTTAACTAGCTAATAGTTCTAATTCCTGTTATTTTATATGCTATAAATATATATAACTTTAAAACTAGGTAGTAATTAAAAATCTAGGTCTATTAAGATAGCAGCAAGCACCTAAGACAGTAACTAATTCTTCTATAGATATACCTTACTACCTAGATAATAGTTTTAGTCTTTATATCTAGAGCATTAAAGGCTTAATATAACTAACCTTAATAGATTACCTCGGGATACTATAAGGTAAACTTTATTAATAGATTAATAAAAGCAGTGGCTGGATTCTATATCCCAGCTATAGGCCTTTTTAAAGGATAATACTAGATATAGTATATTAAATAGCTTACCCTTAGCTCTAAACTCTAGCCTTAGAATATTACCTAAGCACTGAGATTTAACCTAATTAGCCCTATAAGCCTCAGAATATACCAAACTAAGCAGAACTAATACTAGTTATATAGAATACCTTTAGAGGTACTAGTATATAGCATAAATATATTGCCTGACTATAGCTACTTTAAGGTAATAAAGCAGAACTTCTAGTCTGGCTTATAGCTGTTTATTCTAGTCCTAGGAAACTAAGAAATCCCCCACTATATCTAGAAAGAGATTAAGTGGTTTGTCTACTACTTTTTAAAAAACCTCCTCAGTGTTAATAACCTAATTAGGCACTGTTTTACCTACTGGCATATTAAATAGAATCCTGGCTATTTACTCTATATAGAGAGGTGTGCTAAGCTAAAGGCAGGCTGAATTATGTCTGGAGAAACTATGCTAAATATAGACTTAGGAGAATTCCTTATATATATAGGCTACCTGATCTAATAATATAAGTGCTTTAATGCAGTAATATATATATACCCTTTTAGAGCTATATTATTAGTAGTAATAAGTGATATTAAGATATTTAGCTTAGAGTATAAGGTTCTCCTTAAACTAATTAATAAGACTATAATATTAACTGCTATTAATAAGATAGGCTTAAGGATATATAACTTTGCAGAGATCTAACTATTTGCTTAATCTATATTATAAATATAAGCTATTTAAGGGAACTCTAACTATAACCTAATAGATTAGAAACTCTTATACTAAATAGCCCTCCTAGATATTACTACTATTAGAAACACTAGCTACTAGATTAATATATAAAGAGACTAAAAGCAGCAAAAATAACTAATCCTTATCCCCTAAGCCTAATTACTACTCTATCTAGAGGGAGGTATCTAATAAAGAAATATTACTAAATACTTTGCTATATATCTCTAACCCTATTAAACTAAGCTAGCCTAATAATATAGAGGAAAGCAGGAGGTTACTATTCTCTTAACTATACCTAAGCTAGTAGTTTGCTAACTATACTAATACCTTATAGTAGTGCCTGAGATAAGAGGTATAAATAGATTTATAACTAATAATTCTAAATAGATTTTTGCTGCTTTTAAGTATTAATAATTCTATTAGGACACAATCTTATATAATACTGATATTTAGTATTTATGCTATATCTAGAACGAGCACCTATAGCAGGCATAGCACTAAGGGATCAGCATAGCTAACCTCTAGACTAGACTAGAAGGTATTATCCCCTAGAATAGAGCTATAGTGATTAATGCTGCACACTCTCTCAATTAAGTATCTAAATTCCTTATCAGCAAGTATTGCTACTATATCTAGGACTATTTAGATAGAGCTATTAAGGAAGGAGTAGCTATTAAATTGCTAATTATTAAGTTAGATTTACTTCCTTTATAGAATAGACTACTCTAGTACCTAATTTCACACTAAGCATAACTTTAAATACTAAATAAGCCTATTAAAGCTAACTAATAGGAGCTAGTTATAGAAGCAGATAGAGCTAAAGCATTTAAGAGATACTAGGAACTTATACCTCACCCTAACTACCCTGCACTACCTCTAGTACTACCCTCTAAGCCTGCTTATAGATCTTAACTAAACTGACCTCTTTAACCTGCTCAGGCTGTTTAACCTAAACTGATTTAATAAGCTATTTAGTAGGTAGAGCCTTATTATCAGAACTAAGAAGCCTAGCCAGAATAATATAAAGATATTCTATAGTAATAGCCTGCTTAGCAGTCCAGATAATTCTAATAGAACTAACTTAGCTAGCCTAACTAACTTACTTACTATTAGACCTAAGTTATTAGCCCAGAACTCCTACTATAAGTTAATTAGCATAAATAGAAACCTTATACTAGTTTAGAACATACTATTATATTAGATAATAATAATAACAGAGCTAAGAACTTATAACTAATTAAGCCTAGCAAGAAACTATAGCTGCTAAACCTTTAACCTATAGCTAGTATTATTATACCTAGAGCTAGACTAAGCAGAGTAAATATATTCTTTTAAGCTGCTAGCAGATAACTAATATAGAACTAAGACTATACTAGGAATTATAACTAGAGCAATACTAAAAGATTAACCCTATATATAAAAGATAAATAGGTAAAAGTTAAAGAGTTACCTAGCTCTTTATTAAGTATATATACTACTCTATTAGCACTAAGGCTCTAGACCAGATAGAAGCTTTCTGATATCTACTTAGCCTTACTACCTCCTCTAAGGCTATTATTATGCTTAACTAGCTTAGCAGATACCTCTTTATAGGAAATAAGCACTACCTATTTAAGATAGTGCTATAGCTGCTAGATACTATAGATAGCCTATATATAGGGGTTTAGCTATATATATATATTAACCCAGCTATATTAGACCTTAGCTTATTAGAATTAGGCAGTGCTGTCCTCTATATAGGCTAGTAGCTACACTTAGCAGAGATAGGGATAGAAGGCTTATACTACTCTAGGTCTATAAGCTATAGCACCACTATAATATCTATATAGCTTCTAGCTAGGAGGCAGCTATCTGGTTTAACTAGCTGAGCAAGAGCGCGCTTAGCAGCTGGTCTGCTATAGCAGACCTCATAGCAGAGCTGCTATATGCACTATTAATCCCATACCTAGATAAGGTTCTTTATTACCAGGCAGTTACACTACAGGCTGCAGAAAAATAGTTATTATCCTTATAGATAGGGAGTGAGGTAGAAGTGAGTTATACTAATATATAGTTATATTATCTATCTAAGATAAAAGCAAAACTACCTTAGATACTAATACTAGGTTAGAATAATCCTTTTAGTTAGTTTTAGTATAGTATAGTTCTAGGTTCTTTAGGGGGCTTGCCCCCCCTTAAATTCCTCTACTCCACATATATCTAACCACAAATTAGGCACCCCTACTAATTATTCTATAATTCTATCCTATTACTAATTCTCACTATTTTATACCTCTCTCCTTCTAATTATTTTATTTCTCCCTTCTAGTTAGATACTATATTATTAAGTTTATTTATTACTCTAATTAGTTATAAAAATCACTACTTTATTTATTTATCCATAAAACTACTAAAATTAGTTAAGTGTTGCTTTATAGAAGTTAAAGTAGCTAATAATAAGACTAATAACTAACAATCTATATATTATCTAACCTTTTAAGATTCCGTGGATTTAAAAATGGAAACCTAGTACTAAATAAACTCTAATTTACCCTTAGAGATATCTACTCCTATACTTAGAAGTAGTTCCTATAACTATATAACTTTAATCTTTAATCTTAGTTTAGTGGGGGCTTTAATAATAGCAGTATTAGCAGCTTCACAGATTTGTTTCTCCTGCTCTTCTAAGAATAGGGAGCCTGGGATATTATCCTCACTGCTAGACTCCAACTTACTTATCTTAAACAGAGCATTATATATAACTATATTAGTTAAACCTCTCTAAATAGGGATAGTTAAGTCAGGCTAAATAGAGTTTAGTTAAGCAGGGGGGGGATTAAGTATTATAGGTTACTATTAACAGCGTTTATTAATACTAAATATAGAAATCTCCTAATCTTTGCTCATAGTTATATCAAATAAGAATAGTATAGTAATACTTAGATTATTACTATTCTGCCTACAGGACTAATTATAGGTGGGAAAGTTAAATTAACTAAAGTTAGTACTTATATAGGGAGTTAGACTTAGAAATATAGTTCTAAACTTAACATTACTAAACTGTAAGCTGGGAGTTATTATCTTACTAATTTTAGCTATAGCCTTTTCCCTAATATTAGTAATTCCAGGTATAATATTACTTTAAATAGTATTAATTATTGGGTTCTTATTCTATCTAGTTGGTTTCGATTATCTATTATTAACATTGCTAGTTTCTGAAATATCAGGCTTGGGGGGAGCCACCTTAGGTGCTAGTGAGGTGGCAAGAACCTTAACCCTTCCAGATTATAGGCCTTAGTAGCAAACATTTTAAAGTCTTATAGAGTAGATAAGGTTAAGGTCTTTAGTAAAGAAGTAAGTATTATCTTAGAGGCAATAAATAATAGCAGTTATAGTATCTAATATCTATCTTAAATATTAATACTCCCTAAATAAGTAGTCCTATTAGTTATTAAATACTATAATATAAATAGCAAAAGCCTATAGTATAGTTTCATTAATTGCTTTGCTCTAGGGTTTCAGTAATATTCTAATCTTCTAATAGTTAAGGTTACTTAAAATAGAAAAGGTGGTCTTCTTAATTAGCTTTTTAGTCTAAGCCTTTAGAGTCTATATTATATTATTAGTAAATATAAATATTAATAGGTATCTTAAGCAGATTATATTAGTCAGGGCTATTAGTATAGCTCTTATTGCTTTATACGCTTCCTCTAATAATTTGTCCTCTATATTAGTAGCATTTATATTAATCTTAGAGATAGGTTTATTACTAGTACTAGTTAGGATCAGTATATTCTTTAAGCTAGGATAGCTACTACTCTTCTTATTCTTCTTTATAGGGGTTATTATTACATATTAATAAGCCTAATTGCAAGTAGCAGAGAATAATAATAATGCATAACTAGCTGCAATATCTAGGTGTTCAGGAAAGACTTAATCCCAGCTATTACTCTTAGTCAGTGCCTTTCCTTAAGGGGGGGGGGGGGGTCCCTCTTAACTTATAGGCATCAGGGAAATCTTAGATTTTTTTAGGAATAGTTATAAGTAGCTAATAATAGCTATAGCAAATATTAGAATAGCTTTAAAATAGCTATAATAATAGAGGTAGGTAGGAGATAGAGATAGGTATAGGTAGTAATAAGTATAAGAAAAGAAGAAAGTAGTGATAATAATAGTAGTAGAAGCATTTAAATAATTAAGCAAGTTAAGAAAAAAAAAAGATTCCTTTATCACTATCTAATTTATTCTTTCCAAGAAAGGAGTGTTTATCCACCAAATTTCAAGAAGGTGCAACCCCTACAGATTTTAGCCTCAGTGTTTTAAGAGTACTTATTTCCTCTATTATAGTAATTATAAGAATAGTAATATAAGGTTATTATTAGATTAGAGATACCTAGTTTAAGGTAAGGATAGTTTTAATTAATCCTAATATCACTTATATAGGATTATTATTTAGAGTTCTATTTAACTATTCTAATTAATATATAACCTAATAAGTTAATAATAAATAAAGAATAACTCTCTCTAATAAGGTTTAAATTTTAGTAGCTTCCCTTCCTATACTAATATAACAAGATACCCTTTCTCAAATACTATTATAACACGTCGCTTACCTTATATTTAGCCACTTAGGCGGAGTTTTGAATATCCTGGATCTTAGTAACAGTTCTTCTCTAAAAGTTAACTCGGGCAACGTATGCCACTATAGTGTCTGCAAGTGCTTCAGGTTATAGGATTTCTATTAGAGGTTATAGATTAGTTTCTATGCTAGAGACTTTGCATCCTATCAGGATCTTACTTAGAGAGTAGCCTATTATTAGTATCTATTACCTATTTATGTTCCTCTAAACTTTAGTGTAATATAGGTCCCTATCTTCTACTAGGATTTTCCCACTTAATATCCTCTTTATGATAAGGTTAACTACCTATTAAATATAAGTTTTAATTATCCTAACTAACTTAGATAACTTAGCTAGAGCTAGAATAACTTTAACACGCCTTATATTTATAGTAACCTCAAATTTAGCAGAGATAAATATGCCTCCTGCATCAGGATAGAGACCACCTGTGGTGCTATCCTAATAACATCGTTCCAATTCTCTAGGTAGGGGATAGCTTCTTGAGTAGTTATCGTCTTAACTAGTTATACCTAGCAGGACCTGCTCAGGTAATCTATATTAATAGGTAAAGGTAGCCTTGGGCTAATTTTAGTAATGCTTCTAGGTAATTAAGTCTAATAACGTGTAATAGTTTAGTAACTAATATTATTTAGTCTAGATATAGTGGCTTATAAGGTTTCACGCTAATATAAGGCTAATAACTGTTAATATAGGTAATTACGTCAGTTAATATTTCTGGCTAGAATACCCTGCTTACTAACCTTCTCCTTGTTACGTTTAGTCTATAATATCCAGCCTCGTTATAGGCCTGTTAATAAGCTTGCGCTACCTCTAAATATATAAGATATCTGCGCCTAATGCTGTGGTATATATTATATAGGACTATATTGATAATAAGGTATAACTGGTAATAGTTTGCTAACTGTTAATTCTTATAGTTATTTGAAATGCTACCTTTTAGCAAAAAGGCATAGATCTCTTTATACTATAGGTCTTCTAGCCACTTTATTAAACTGTTAATACCTTTAGATAGGGCTATTTTAACTACTATATTATTATTTCTATTATCTATCTATATAAGATATCTATCTGTAATAACTAGTAATGCTTCCCTATTATAGTATGCTAATACTATAACAGGTTAATGGAGCTTTAGTTTATAAGATATATAAGTATTATTAATAGAATTTAATAATTACTAACTATTCCCGCTTATAGATTCCATAGTTGCGCTGCGATTTCAGTAATAGGCATAAATCATATAGAATAGGTACTTATTTATATCCTCGACCCATATATCCGCCAGCATATATCAAAGCGTCTGAGTATAGTTATACAGGTTATCTAATATCCAAATCATATAGTTTAATAGCTCTAGTAACTAAATCCTTAATTAATTAGAATAATAGGGCTTCTAATAGTCCCCACTACTATAGATCAGACCTAGTAAGTTAATAAAGAGGTTAGGTAACCTCAGCACAGTTCTTTCTCTATTATCTACATAGCCTAGTTATAGCAATAAATACCCTCACTCCTGTTTAGTTAGTAGGGGTCAGCCTATCTTAAATCTTTATAATATATTTCAGTTTAATCTATATAGCTCCTCTAACCTTATAGATCTATCCTATTACTATAATTAACCTCAATCTAAGACTAACCTTATTTCTTAGTAGTCACACTTATACCCATATAAATTAAGGTAGCAGATAATGCTTAATAAAAGCCTACTCATTATTCCAGAATAGAAATTTAGTGAAAATATTATTATAGTAGATATCTACTAATAGTATCTCCCCAGGCAATATTAGGACTAGTAGTAATGGTTCTGGGGTTAGTTCTAGGATAGAACTGAGAAAAATGCATCTGAATTCTGTTAACTGATAAGCTGAGGTCTTAGCGTCCTGTTATATTCTTATTAGTTTTGTTAACTACCCACAGGTACTCCTATAGGTAGTACCTAAAGCTATATATAGGTAGCCCTAGTTTTATTATCTATAGGTAGTTTAGCCTATAGCTAGTAGTCCTTATAGGTTAATACTATATAGTATTATCTATAGCTAAATAGTACTATTGTAGCTAAATTATACTATTATTGGTATATATATAGTATTATTAGGAAAGTAGTTTTAATAATATATATCTTAGAGTTATGTCTCTAGCTTCTACTTATACTACTTACTATAAAAAGAACTAAGAGAAATATATATTTTTACTTATTTTACTAAGATTACTATAAAAGATTACTATAAAGAGAATACTATAGAAACACTGAATACTAGATATATTAGCTATATATATATATATCCTATTATTAATAAGGTTGTTTGAATAACGTATATCCTAGTTTGTACTCTTAGCTTTAGTTTATACTATCTAATATTAAAGTAATTAAGATATATACCTACTTCTACTTATTTTACTGGGATTACTATAAAAGATTGCTATAAAAGGAATCCTATATAAATACTAGATATAATATATAATAGCTATATATACTATTTTTAATACTATAGTTTTTATTCTATATATACTTATTTATACTCTTAGCTTCTATATATATAACTTAAGATTAAAAAAACTAAGAGAAGCACCTATATCTACTTATTTTACTAAGAATACTCTATAATAATAATATAAAAAAAAATATTATTATTGTGATAATAGAAATTTAGTTTCTATTATAGTTCTCACCTTATCTTACTACTTATAATAGCTATTTATAAGATAGAGCAGAGTCTAAATATTAAGGTATACTATTTTTAAGCTGAGGTATACCTGCTCTTATTATAGATAAATCCCCTTATAATACCCTAGACCTCTCTTCTTTACCTGGCCACTCTTAATAGCTAAGGCTGGTTCTCTAATATTGCAATTAATCTCCAGGATATGCTAGTACCTTATATTTAATAGGTTAATATAGCTTCTTAGAAGTGTTACTAAAATTATATATAGTAATACTATTCTTAGTATTGCTATTAGAACCTTTTTAATCTTAACTATAATAAGATTAAGAATAAGAATATATATACTAATAATAGTAAGTATAAAACCCTAATATATAGCAGTTTTTATATAATATAAAGCGTTATAATTAGTATTTCTGGACCTCCTCCTACTATAGTACCTTTTATAAAAAAATCCTTTTTTATATATTAACTAATATAGTCTAGTTAAATCTAGTTACTATTCTCCTTAGTAATAAGCTTTGCTAGGTGTGAGATATATTGCTACTCCCCTTACTAATAAATATAGAGGTTATCTGCCTGCTCTATTCTTTTTTTAATAAAGCTGTTTATCTTATAAAGTATAGTATTAACCCTTTCTAAGATATTAGTAGTATATAATGCTTTTAGGAAAATCTTTAGGCTGCTATTATTAAAGCTGCCTTATACTAGGCAGGGATCTTCTTAAGGCTTCTATCTAGGGCTAATAACTTGCTCTATGCTAATAGTATAGCTCTAGTAGTAGTAATAGAAGTCTAAGTCCTAGAAGATTACCTATAGGTTTAGATATAATATTATAGGTATTTTAAAGATAATTAATATAATACTAATAATATAGAGCGCCTAAAACCTTCTAATTAGGTTAAAAAGGTTAATCTAACCTGTTTATATAATAAAGTGCTTATTTAATATCTTAGCTATATAGGAAGTAGAGTATATCTGCTTAATAATAGTGCTGTGCAAGCAGAATAAAGGTATATAGCATTTGTTAGCTTAGTGCCCACCTTAACCCTAATTTAAGGAGTTAGGAGCAGTTTAGATCTTATATTAGTTTAGTTAACTCTATAATAACCTGTAACTATTCTGCCTAAAAGTCCTTAATATAGTTTGTGGCTGATAGCTATGCCCTATACCTAAGCTTTATATTCTTCTAATCTAGCATAAAAAAAAAAAAAAAAATGCCCTAGAAGAAGCCTTCTTCTCTAAAGAAAAAGTTCCTGACCCTATTCTCTAACTTTCCTATAAGAGCTTAAAAATAATTATTAGTGATATTAAAGCTATAGGTAGGCTGGGGTCTGGATATTAACCCTACCTAGAACCCCACAGCCTCTATAGTATCCCTAAAGCTGAGTGGTATATGCCTTAGCTCTGATTCTACATATATGCTATAGAGGTATAAGCATATAAGATAGTTAATAAATAAAGCATACTCTTTATCTTTTAGCTATATATAGCCTAGACTGTGTGCTCTCTTATTCTCTAACTTTGTTATATAACTTAGAGAATAATAGGTAGATAGGGTGATTCTGTGCCTCTCTAAAGTATATATATATAATAGTGTGCAGGGTAACTACCTTAGCTTCTATATCCCTTTAATATTAATATAGTGTTTAACGTAGATACTTAATATAATAAACTTATTCTATTATAGTATAGAAGTGTATTTAATTAGATAGAGGAAGCTGTTAACTGCAGGTATAATATTAATAAAACTGTTAATATTAAGTCTGGTTTTAGCTAGCCTGATATTATTAATGTGGCCTGTCTATAGGTTAAGGTAGCAATATTAACTACTTATTGTGAATATATAGGCTAGATCTTTTGGGTGAACCTCGGGTACTATATTAGTTATGTTCTATATTATTTTGTAAATCTTACTAATTATCTCTGTTTGCTTAAATCTAAGACCTAGAAACTATTACCTTTAGAGAAGTTATATTATTGCGTTAGTAAAGCCTGATAAGCTATTAGTGTTATTATCCCCAGCTTAATAGCTGTGGGAGGTCTAGGTAGTAAGTCTAAGCTGGATAATACAGATAATTTGTTAGGCTAGGTATCTCTAGGCTTTAATATTAATATCTTAGATCTAATCTAAGACTTTCTAGTAGTTAAAGTTAAAATAAAGACTATTATCAAGCGCTAATACTATAGATAGAGCTTTTATTAAAATGCTGCTAGTACTTCCTTTAGAGAAACTATTACTATTATATCTATCTAGTGATTCTGCTCCTATAGGTGGTCCTATTCTCAGCTAAAGGGTGCCTGCTAAAGACTATTACTGTTATTGTTATTATTAATATCTATAAGGTCTTTAATATAAGACTTAGCAGATTTAAAAATAGCTATTATAGCTTATCTATTAGATTGTTCTATTATTATTTCTGAGATATAGTTCTAACTCTTAAGGTATAGAAATAAATATTTGCTGCAAGTATATGGTATACCTAGGACTATTAATAATTATAATAAAATTCCAGGTAGCTCTTATAAATTGCTTTCTAACCCTAATAGTATCCTCTTCCGTATTAATCTATTGGCTCTTTATTACCTAACTTGCTAGATTTTGTTCTTGCTTAATAAAGGAAGTATCTACCCCTCTAGACTAGTAGCTATATTACCTGCAAACCAGCTTAACACTTTAAGGCTTATATTTAGCTAGATAAGGATAATTAGTATATTATATAAACTGCATACTTTGCTAAAACGGAGCCTGTAGTATGTTATATTTATATTTCACAGAGTATTCTGATCTGATATCTATATAAAAATAAGTCTGTTTCCTTTTTAAGTACTAGATACTAACTTTATTATAGCTACCTCTAAGGCTTATAAATACTTTAAGGATATATTATTTTATAAGTTTCCTTAGTATATAGCTACTCTGCTTATATTTATTCTTGCTCTATTACTAAAGAGTCTGCATACCTATAAGACTTTTTGTTAGATTATATAACTAGGAGTTTTAGGAGTAAGGGTCTAAGGCTTATTAACTTATCTAGCTCCTATACTATTATTATTATAGTGGGTCCTTTATGCCTAGATATAACTATATGCTTCTGGGTTTATTTAAGGGAGATAATTAGGAATATTAGGGTCTTATACTCCTAGTAAACAGGCATAAAACTATATTCTGTGAGTATAAATGAAATCTTAATAAAGGATGCTATTATCTTGTACCTTTCTAAATAGGGGGCTTGCGTTATATATGCTAACTTTTGCTCTGAGTTTCTTCTGGTGGGCTCTGAGTTAGATAGTGTAATTAAGAGTTATAACTAATAGTTGTTAATTAACTATAGCAGGGAACTCTAGGAGAATCTAAATATAGTGGAAGTATCCTAAGACTTATCCCTTTAAGTACTAACTAACGCCGCTTAGTATATATAGGAGGGGTAGTCTGGTATATTTAAATTTGACAAAGTGAGGGCACTTATATAGGCCAGGACCTTTTAGTGTCAGTTAGTTAGCACTTAATAGGATATGCAATCTCCGATTTTCCACGCTTCACTTCTGTATCTGTTAGTCTGATAAGCATACTCTATATACCTCTTAGTTATAATATAGCTCTCCGTCTTTGTGTGTTAACTAGTTATAAGCCCTAGCTTAGGCACTCTAACCCTTGTAAGATATATAAGGGAATGCAGGGTATAGCTATCTTTATTCTATAAGCTCTAACCTTACTAGGCATAGCCCTAGCTGTATCCTCTAAAGGCCTCTATTATAAGATTTATTTACTGCCTGACCCTCTTATTAAAGAGATAAAGATAACTAAGCCTTAAATAGCTAGCTTGCTTATATTTAATAAATAGCCTAACCTGATTCTATTATAGTTATAAACCTCTATAATTACTATTATAACTATAAGTTATATATATAATTTAAAATAATATTTAGAGTATCAGAGACTGTGAATAAAAGGTAGATATCTAGTACCTCTTTGAAACTATATTTCTTTACCTCAGGTCTTATCCCAAAAACTACTAGCTTTTTATAGCCCAGATAAGTAAGATATATATTATACCTTCTATTCTCAGAGTTTTATATTAAGCTATACTATAAACCATATATATTTAACTATAGTACTAGTATACTTTAAAACTATCTATATCTAGCCCACCCTTTAAGAATATATAACTATCTATCTCTAACTACTAACTATTAACTTCTAACTTCTTACTACTATCTACTAATAACTATCCCCTAATAACTAAATACTAGTAATATTTAAAATAATATCTTCCCCTTAGAACCCTAGATTAGCTGCTCACTAAGTTAACTGCCTCACCTATAATACAATAAACCAGGCAAACGCTAATAAGTATACTATTAAAGATAAGGCTATATATAACACTATTAAGGTAGAGGCCTATATATATAATACCTCTCTCTCTAAGTAGTATACTAACTCTATAATATCACTAACTATAACTTCCCTATAGGGTAAGTTTATTAATACTATTCTTAACCTCCTAAATACAAAGTTTAACAATATAAAGATTAAAAGCTTATTCTCTAAAAGTGATTTTCCTCTTCCAGATTTCTTAGCTATAAGAATACTAATATAAGCCTATAACTATTAAGGAGGCTAAACAGAGAGCTGCTAACTAAGATAGTGAGGCTAAACAGAGAGGTGATTTCTAGTCTCTCAGATTAACTAACTCAGATAGTGCTCACTAAGTAATAAGAACTTAGAGTATCTTAAGCTAGTATATATTATAATTATTATCTAGATAAGAGGATAGATATAGATATTAAACTAGGGAATAATAGACACTTTATTATTTCTTATACCTAAATATTATATTAAAAACTACTATTAGAAAGAATATAACTTATAATTTAAAGACTAGTAACTATCTTAAAGGTAAAGTTAGTTATTAGTTAGCACTTTAGCTTTACTAAAGCTGCCTTTAAGTATATAGTAAGGGACTTTAAGGAGATATCTTAGGCTCTCTGCTCTTATTAGGGTAAAGGTACTCTCTGCTTTCTCCTCCCCTATTACTTATCTAAGTAATTATCTATGCAGAACCTAAAGCAAGCAGGTCTAACCTACTATAGTTTCTGTTTCTAGATTAAGCACTAGTTTATTCTTCCCTAGCTTATTAAAGTTATATT
This sequence comes from Colletotrichum neosansevieriae, assembly GCA_036785495.1. NCBI lineage: Eukaryota > Fungi > Ascomycota > Sordariomycetes > Glomerellales > Glomerellaceae > Colletotrichum > Colletotrichum neosansevieriae. Next base: position 51,834 of record JAVHLV010000312.1, read on the forward strand.
AGAAATAGGGCAAGCTGTTCCTTTAATCTTTACTATCCTATCTAGGCAGTTTAAGCTTACTGTTTATTATACTATTATGCTCCTTCTATATAACCTAAGGGGGACTAACCCTTAAGTCTCTAAAGCAGATACTATAAACCTAATTAAAGAATACTTATCTTTATTCCCACTAAACTAAGTATAGAACTAGTTTAAGGTCTAGTATAGGATCTCCTTTATGCCAGGCAGGTGCTATACTATAGTAAATCACTACTAGCCTAACCTAAAACACACCATAGTTATAAAACCCAGCCTGCTATATTAAAGGGGGCTCCCTAATACCTAAGAAGAATATAAGATTACTAGAAACCTAACGCCTTTTATAGCGCTAAGATAGGTAAAATAGGATACTAAAACCAGTTATCAGGTATTAGTAGATCTATAGATATCTATATATTACCTATATTATCACTAATAACTATTATTAAAAACTAAAAGCAAGAGATTGCCCCTACACTAAGCAAGTTACTAAAGCTAAGGTATATATAACAGAGCAAGAAACCCCCCCCCTAAAAAAAACTAGTAAAGTAGCAAGCTTCTAGGAGGATTGTAATTAGTTGTTATCTATTATAACCTTATCTAGAATAGAAATAACTTTAATTAGTGTTGCCTTTCCACGGATAGGATCCTTCTTCACCTCAAAGTGTAACTTATTAATTACCCTTAACTCTAAGATTAGTTTAATTAGGGATAAATTGATATGTTTTGTAATCTGTTTAAAGATATAATAATTATTACTGTGAACTACTATAATTACCTAGCTAATAGTTACAGAATATAGAAATAAGGATTAGAAACTAGGAGAAATTATTAGTGAAATCTTCTTATAGAATAGAATAGAAATATAAAGATAGTAATACTTACTTTGTCTTTATTAGTAGAAGGAATAGAAGGGCTCCTACCCCCTACTTATTTACTAAGTGGTAAGGAATATTAGCGTTCTGTGCTAGACTTAAGAGTTTACTGCTACTTATGTCTAAGAAGCTGTGAAGCGCCCTTTTATATACTATAGTATTTATATTACTCTACTTTTACTCTATAATAGTTTTATTAATAAATCTTACTATATTACTATCTAGGTTATCTTTAAGCTTCTGTTATATATTTATATAATGCTAATAGAACTTATATATATAAAAACTCTGGTAAAACGCTTATGTATACTTGCTAATATCTGTTTCTAATATCTTAGCAAAGCTTATAGTAAGACTCTAACAGACTAGCAGTGCTAAGACTAGCTTCTCCAAAGTAACACCTTCTAAAATATTATTCACAGTATCTAAATCTATAATTATACTGTGCTAGTTTTTTATAATATTCTTGATAAAATGCATAAAGAAAATTTTAAGGATCTTTATAACTTCTTTCTCTGATATTCTAAACTTAGTTTCCTTATTCTAGTATCTTCTAGTAAATATTGTTTTAAGAAGCATATTTCTAATCTCTAATACCTGCTATTAGAGAAATATAATATTATATTCCTCTAATAAGCTATAGTGGATCTTAATATTAAAAACGACTTATAGTGCTTTAAACTAAGAATTCTCTCTATTATTATCCAGCCTCTTAAGGCTAGTCTTAAATATATTATTATTAGAGTTAATAGGAATAACGTCTACTATAGCACTATTAGATCTAGTATAGAAGCTATCTTATATATTAGTATTATTACCCTGCTAGCTAGAGCTAGCCTCTAGAACCTCGGGGATAGCAGTATTAGCCTTATTATTAAGTCTAGCATAGAAGCTATCTTACATATCGGTATTATTACCCTGCTGGCTTAAGCTGGCCTCTAGGACCTCGGAGATAGGAGTATCTGCCTTATCCTCTAAATTAAGGGAGCTAAAATTATCTATAGTATTATCAGATCCACGACAGATAGCATACTATGTTCCCGTAGCAGATTTATTATTCTGTCTGTTCTAGCTAGCTGTTATATCTTATAGTAAAGACGCCTCTAGTATATAAAGTTATATTAACTTTGAACTTACTGCTCCTTTTATTATTAACTATAGTAGTATAGTATTCTTAGGCTTCTACTTATTAATATACTCCTCTATTACTTATTATTATTAGTTAATTGCCTAGAGAATATTAGTTAATCTTAGCCTAAATATTCTAATTAGAGTAATATATACCTTTAGCTTCTAATTCTATAGCCTTTTAGAAATAGTTTATACTTAATAGTAGGCTTAAGTGAAACTTAAAATAATTTATCTAAGTGAGATTAATATAATATAATTATCTATAAGGTAGCTAGAAAGAGACTTATTTATTATTATTATGAGTATTATTTTATATTTAATAGGAAATAAGAAGCAAAGAAGAAGATAAAGATATTATTTATATATAACCTGAGAAAGAAACAGAAATACTAGAAATTAATAAGTAAAGAAAGCAGCTTTAAGGGTACTATACTTATTTAAGATATAAAGACTATTATATAAAGAAGAATAATTAAGCTTTATCTTTATAAAAATAGAATAAATATATTATCTAGTTAAGCTAGGAATATAAATAAGTAAAATATAATTATAGACTTACTATTCTAGCTTCTTTATAAGTAAGCTTTCTAGTACTAGACTTATAGCTTTATATTTCTTTATTATTATTTTATATTATTTCACCTCAGTGCTAGTTTTCTTTACAAATAATAATAAGATATCTTCCTCTAACTAGTCTTAAACACCTAATTAGTTTATAATAACTATAGATAAGATATAAATCTAAGAACTATCTATATTAATTCTATAGATTTATTCTAATATAGTCTAGGCTAACTTATAAAAACAAATTTTTCAGCTATATGAAATTTATACTTATAAGGAAATAAGCTAATTTCTCTAACTTAGTAAGTTAGCATAGAACCCTATATAAAACGCTATTTACTTAATACTATCTAGCTATTAAAGAGGCATTTAAAAATCGCAGTAAGTTATAAGTAGCTACTATTTAAGATTTATAGAGCTCTCTAGAGTTCTTATAAAGGCCTTTCTAGGGGATCAGGCCTATTACTAGGAATATTCCTGCTCCCTTAAGCTTAAGAACTAGTCTGCTAAAGCTAAATTCTATCCTTAAACCACCCGGGTAACTTTCTAAAAGTAAACAGCAAGCTACAGCAAGTATACTAAGTAGCTATCTGCTAAAGCAAAACGTAGTAGGGAGTTTAACTATATCTGGGAGTAAGCCTTCTATAAACCTTTTATTTAGCAGACCTGTTACAGTCTAGATAATACTATTAAGAAATAAACACCTAGCTAACAGTAAGAATTTATAATATAATATTCCCTAACTATATATTTAGTACTAACCTCGTTTATGCATACTATAGAAATAAGTAGTAGTTCCCTAAAATGGTAGCGGTTTAGTGAATATGAAATCTAAGATCCTAGTTTAATAGGTGAGTATAGATAGAATAATTCTTCTATATAGAATAATATAAAATAAAATTACTTTTTACCTATTAGATATCCTGCTATTATATATCTATAAATAAGATATATAGTATATCCCTTATACTAGTTCTATACTTAGTCTATACTATTTTAAGGCTAGATAGTTATAGAAAGTATTATTATAGGCCTATTATTTTAAGGCTAGATAGGTATAAAAAGTCTTATTATAAATAGGCATATACTATTAAGGCTAGATAGGTATAAAAGATCTTATTATAGGTATATTATTTTAAAGAATAGTTATAAAAAGTTATTATAATAGGTATACTATTTTAAGGCTAGATAGTTATAAAAAGTTATTATAATTATAGCTTATACTTATAGCTTCTATTTATGCTACTTAATATAATAAGAACTAAGAGAAATAGCTACTTTTACTTATATTACTCAGATTACTATAAAAGATTACTATAAATAGAGTATTATAGAAATATTAAATAATATATATAATAGCTATATATATATAGAAATACTATTATAAAAGTAGTTTTTATAATATATCTATAGGTTTATACTTTTAGCTTCTATTTATACTACTTAATAGAATAAAAACTAAGAGAAATACTTATAGTTACTTATTTCACTAAGATTATAATAAAGGATTACTATAATTCTTTTTTAATTTATTCTTTAAACTCTATCTTATTTAACACTTTATATTATAATAATAATATATATAATATATAACCACCTATAAGTATATTCCTTATTTATAGGCTACTTAAACCTATAAATATACCTAGTTATTGCACTATACCTATAAGCCTAATTAGCTAAACCCACTTAACTTATAGGTAGTACCTATAGATATTACCTGCTACCTATTAGTACTACCTATAACTACCTACCTATCTATTTTATAGGTACTTATAAAACCTATTAGCCAGGTTATTATTAACCCCAGGCTAAGTAATACAGAACAGATTAAGCTATAAAAGGGGTAATTAGAACTATCCACATATATTACAAAGATAATAATATAGCATAGGCTAGCAAATTATATAATAGTATTAACACTGCTAGCTAACCTGGTCTAGTTAAGGACCCCAGCAGTCTGTATTACTAGTATCTGCTATATAATAGCAGCTATAAGGGTTATAGATTATACTAGAACGTAGTTAGAAACTGCTTAATAAGCCTGTATACCTTAATATGCCTAGAGGGTATATATAGTCTGTTAGTATAGATAGGTATATCACCACGCCCCGCAACCTCAAGTCCTGCTACCTGGGTTAGAAGGAATCCTAAGCCTGCTATAACCACTAGTAACAAAACTAAGGTTTTAACAGTAAGCAAGGATAATAACCCGGTTACTATATACCAGACACCCTCTATATTACTATTAGTATTACCTACCCTGCAGCTATCTAGTTTACTAAAGTATACCTTACTAGGCACTCTATATACCTAGCTGTAGATATCCTATAAGCCTATTATAAAGATACTAACACACTTTATAAGCTAGCTAATAGTTATTAATCTAGATCCTACTATCCTTAAGGATATACCACAGAGCATAGACTATCTAATATATTAGGCTTAGATAAGAAACCCACTTAGTTATAAATACCAGCTTTAGAATGCTTATAGTTTCTTATTATAATAGGCATAATTTATATAATTAAACAGTTTCTTTTATTATGCAAAGGATATAATAAAGGCAAGGCGTTATTAATAATAAAGATAAAGTAGTTTATATACTTATTATTAGTTACTCAAAGATAGTATTATTCTAATAATTCTTACTAATTAATTAGAACAGCTTTGTTTTGCATAAATAAGATTAGGTTATAACCCATAAAAGCTTAAGTGTCTAGCAGGTACTAGCTTATATATCTACCTATAAAAACAGAATAGCAAAGTATATATTATTAGAGCAGAAATCAGAAAAAATAAATTAACAGAAACTATTAATAAATATTATTAAGCATAAGAGATATTATACTAATAATATTACACACCTCTAGCAGACCAGAGACCACACTACCTATTATAAATAATAATAGAACCTAGCATAGCTGCATAGGCCAGTACTATTACTTAGTATAAACAAATCTTATAAAACTAACTTAAGTTCTCTATATCTAATAACTCTAATATATTTAATAACAGATTCTCATAAGCTATCAGGCTAAAAGTGTCCTTAACGGGGAAGCAGGCTAGCTTTTATTACTATTAGCAAGACTTTATACTATACTTAGAGGAATCAAGGAAAAAGAGACAAGACACGCTATTTCCATTCAGCAAGAACTTCTCAAATATAACAGCTAAAGACGCCACCTCTTACTTTCCAGGCCTCAAGGTATAGGATAGTAGCAAAGATATATATTAGATAGGTAATTAACTAGCAATTCACATATAGGGTCTTTATAGGTTAGAATAATAACTTATAAACAGATAGATATCTAAGTTATAAGAGCTCTTAGTACTATAAAAGATAATCTTGAGAGAGGTTAGATAGGATTTCTATGTTCTCTATAAATCTATTAAGGTCTTATTATATCCCGTAACACTAATTAAGGAACCTGCACTAAGCAGAAACTTCCCACTAAGAATTAAGCAGGAAATTAGATAGTGTTATCTGCTTAGTTAGAATATGCTAGTTAATAATAACTACTAGGGCTTCTTTCTCTTTAATAAGGCGTTAAACTAGGCCTTTTACTTTAACTCCTTACCTAGCAGAGTCTTAATATGCTAGAAGGTTAGAATATATATTAAGGAAGTCTTATATAGTTAGAGCTAGTTAAGTAATATAGTTATTAATATGCTACCTATACTATAGCAGAATACTAGTATTACCTGCAGCCTCATAGCTTTTAAGATAGTTTGCTAGCTAGTTATTTGGAAGTGGCTAGCAGACTAACCTTCCGCCTCTATATTTATACCACGGAACTGGGCTAGATTTCTAGGACTATACCTGTTACTATGCAGGGTTGCTAAGATACCCTTAAAAGGGCGCCTGGACTATGCACTTATAGCATATATTATGTTATTAATATAGCTTAAACTCTAATATATCCCAGATATACTACTTAGACCTAGTAAGATAATACTATCTTCTAGACCCTTTAAAGGGAAAGGTTAGGAACTATATAGTATACTAGAGGAGACTAAAAGTCTGGAAAGACTAGCTAGTAATAGGGTAGTGGAGGTTATTAATATAATATAGTGATTCTAGATAAGGTCTCTCTATATAGTAGCAAAGAAAAGCTAAGAGGCTCTATAATAGCTTAGCTAATATTAAAATTAGTAATAAAATATATCTACTATATACTACTAAGATATAAAATAATATAATAGAGAATGCTCTAAAAAGGAATAGATAGAGATAAGCAAAGGCTATAGTATCTAGCTTTCTGGGTTTGCTATTAGTAGATTGCACTAGCATATACACAGAATTCTAATACTTTTTAAGGTAATAATTCCTTATAATATCCAGATAAGCTGTATTTAGTTATCCTTTATTTAAGCAGGACTTTGCAGAAATTCCTATCTATAGTATAAGCTGCTGCAGTTAGTTATAAAATATTAGTATAAGCCTAATATCTATCTTAGTAGGCTTTACCTTTAACCCTATTAGCCTAAATAGCTATAGATAGAAAAGAGCTAAATACTCCTTCTAGTATATTAATCTCTGCTTATAGCCTAAGTAATATCTAATAAAGTAGCGTTATAAGTATTTAATACTATAATTATAGCAAAGAACCCTTTTATAACTAATACCTTATAGGAGATCCTATTAGCAGGCTCTAAATAGACTAGAGAGAGAGATTACATAGAAGATAGTAGTGATAGATATAGCCTGACAAAGCAATTAAAGTATAGAAGCTTTTATAGGAGAAAGAAGGGAATATAATTTTACTAGTACTATAGTATAAGTATCTTAGAATAGATACTATTATATATATCTACCCTATAACCCTAAGAAAGTTATATTATTTATAAAATAAATACCCTTACTTCTACTATAATAAGAGTGGGATACTTTATAGAGAAGGATAGTAATCTGATATATACTAAGAGCTATTAGCCTGCTAGTTTAATAGTAGAATCCCCCTCTTGCAAGGCAAAGATCTGGGTTTAATTCCCGGGTAGGTCCTTTTTTTTTTTTCTTTTTTTTTTTTTTTATTTTTCGTTAAGGCCATTTTAAGGCCCTGATCATAGTAGCAAGGTTAGGTTTTATATAAGGCCCCTAGTTACTAAGATATAGCTATTTAGAGTATGTATTATATTTCTAGCTTTTATTACGGGGCTGAGTTATAGGGTATTATAAGCAGTATAGTATAGAGTGAGGAAGTTAGTATAGTTAGGTATAACTAAGATTAAATATTCTTCTCTAGCCCCCCTAAAACCTAAGGGAGGGGCTAGAGCGTATTTAGCAGATACCTAGTAGGCACCTAGTACCTCTCTATTATCAGAGGCATCTATTAAACTACCCTAACTAGCCCGCTAAACCTCCTTATAGAGCTTTAATTCCTTATTCTAACTATAACCTTATCCTAGGTTATAACAGCCTAAAACTAGAAGGTATTAGTATAGAATTGCATTTAAGGAAAGAATAAAGGCAATATCTATACTTACTACTTAGATATATATAGATTATAGAGGGTTTAGTGCAGGTTAAAGGTATTCTTAGGAGGTTAGAAGTGAGGTTATAGAGTAACAGGTTTTGGGTTTTTATTTGCTAAGGTTAATAAACTAGAAATAGAAGGAAGATACTAGTAGAAAGCAGGAGCACTACCTTTCTATTAAGATTATTCAGATAAAGCAGACATTCAAATAATAGAGTGGAAGGTCTTTATAGAAGCTACTATCTCAGCTAAAGAGGAAGATATACATCTATATATAGTATAAACAGAGAAGGAAAACATACTATTATTATAATTTAGTTACTTTATATAAGTAGAAGTTACTATCTAGTATTCTCCTTACCTAGTCTTCTCTTATATACCTCTCTACTTAATAGATAAAGGAATTAATTAATACTCCTTATTATTAATAATAAATAGTAATATATAGTCTTAGTATAATATATTATAGACTGGCTGCTTTCTAATTTACTAACAGCTTCTTTTACCCTTATAAGTAAAAAGGCAGCCTCAGCCTTAATATTCCTCTCTCTTTATATAGGCTGCTCCTTCTCTATTAAAACTAAAGACCCCCTTCTACTAGGAAATTTAATATCTACTACCTTCTCAGATCTTCTCTCCTTCCTATTTTAATATCCCTAATAGGAAAGAAAAGTTATTTTTATACTTTTATTCCTATACTGCATAATTATTTCCTTCTCCCAGACTAAATATCTTTCCTCTACCTTATACCTGCTAACTAACTGCTCTTAACTACTAAGGGAGTATCTAAAGGTATAGCTTCTTCCTTAATAACTATTAACTATATCTCTAATAAGATATTAGCTAACTAGAAGCCTTCCAGGCAGATAACACTCTATACTATCTAGCCTCTACTACTTAAGCCTAGCATTCTCACTAATAATAACCCCTACTATAATAATCTTAAAACCTTTATTAATCTTCTTAATACTATTACTAATAAAAAGGAGTAAAGGCTAAAGGTTTCTCCTTTTAGAGTAGTAGATAACACCTTTAACTTTAGTAATTCTACTAAGTATCACCTCTTAAATATCTAGCAGTTTACTAACCAGGCTAATCTAGCTTACCTTTATAATACTATTTTCCACAGTAACAGATAGCCTAACTTTATTAAGGCTGCTAACCTCCAGATCTATATCTAGTTTCCCTAGCAAGGACCTTAGCTATCTAAGCAGCCTAACTCTCACCACCTAATTAATATCTAGAACTTCACTCTCTATAACTAGTATAGATATCTCCCCTACAATAACCTAAAGATATATATAGTTAAGAAGAACATCCCCTTATATTATTGCTAATATCTAATTTCTATACTATAGATAAGCTATATCTTAGTCCTTATAATAAACTATATACACAAAGACTGCCCCCACTAGTTTAAGAACCCTACCGCAGATATTAATACCAGATCTAGTAGCTATATAGCAGCCCCTAGGCCCCTTTCTGCCCAGCTTAGCATTATCACGCGCTACTTTTCCTACAGGGTGCTATATCTACCTTTTCTAGAGGATAAGAACAATAACGTTATCCCTCACTATATCTATAGTAGTATCTACTTAAACCATAGCCACGGATTAGCACTATAGCCCCCAGGTATCCTCTTAAATAGCTAGCCTATATAGTCCAGGTCTCCTATTATCTCTAGGGAGGTCTATCTTAGTTTTTTAGATTCTAGTAGCAGGCCTAACTAATTGCTAAGCTTTAATTACTATATAATCTTGCTAACTAAATCTAGTCTAGAAGAGCACTATAAACACAAACTAAACTAATATCTAAGAGCCTTCAGGCTAAAGATAAGGGAGAGGGTAAGGGGGCAAGGGGAGGGGTAGGGAAGCATAATAAGTATATAATAGTAAGAAGGCTCTAAGAATATTATAAGGATAACTAAAGGGAAATATATATATATATTATAGCATAGTAAACTAAAGCCTGGAGCAAACTGCTGCTAATTATAATACTTATAATATATATATTTAGTAACTAGCTACTTCTAAAAAAAAAAAAACTTAAATATAAATAGCAACTTCTTCTAAAGCAGAGACAGCTTATAATATATAGTGTAGACCTAGAGCTAGTATTAGTATTAGCAGTAGCGTTTATGCTACACTTTAATTCAGAGAAAAATAAGTTAAGCCCTACCTATTAAACACCTTCTCTTTATAAACTAGAGGAAGTTTAAATTTGCTTCTAGAACCTTCTTAAAAGGTTAGTAATAGTTATAGTTATAAATAATAACTTTAAGAAGTTTCTAGAGACTAGATAAGCCCAGATCACAAGTTCTATAGTTAGAGTATATAATAAACAGGTCCCCTTTAACCCTTAACTTATAAAGGGAGAAAAAAAGATTTATTTCTATAATAGTTCTATAGAAAGCTATAGCAAGATAACCCTCCTAGAACTATAACTAATTACTACTATAGGTTCTCTAATAGCAAAGCTACTAGGGCAGAACTTAACTAGTAGCTATAATATATTCTCACTATTATAAGTTATCTAATAGCTATCTAAGTTAATACTAACTCTTTTAGTAATACTATATTAGTATAGAGTGCTTAAAGCTTTAGAAGTAATCTCTCTAATAGCAATAGCACCTATATTAGTGATTAGGTAAGTATTGCTAACTTTAAATAATAGGTTATAGAAGGTTATTCTAATATAAGTTTCTTAAATATAGTTACTTATATTAGTGTGCTAGAGGCGGACTATCTGGTCAGATAAAGCTAATACTACCAGGGCAGAGTTATATAAGAAGGCTACTAATAAGACAGAGTTGCTATAGTCTTTAAGTTTCTGCAGGCACTAGTCCTAGTTAGTCTTAGCCTCTAGTTAAAGTGCTAACCAGGCAGGAATATTATTCTAAAACGTCTAATAAACTATACTCTTCTAAGGTATAAAGGTAAGCATAGAAGAATATAGTTAAAGGGGTATAAGGTTAATAGCAAACAGGTTAGAGCAAACAAATCTAACTATATTACTGATAAATATTAATAGAGTATTATTATCCTATTATAGGCGTCAGAGTAGTGTTATATAGGCTTAAATATTAGAGTCTTACCTGGAACTTGCCCTCTAAAGCCTAAAGCATAGAAAGACCTTTAGAAGCCCTGCTTATAAAACTTAGCACTTCTAGCCAGTATAAGAGGTGGCAATAAAGGAAGCTATAGATATAACTAGACAGTTTACCCTTACTTCCAGCTTACTATAGGTGGTTTACCTAGTAAAGACAGGTATACTAGACCGCTAAAGGTAAGCGCATATTAACTGTGGAAGATTTAACACTAGACTAGAGAGTTCCAGGAAACTTAAAACTATAGATATCCTTATATAGCTATTCTTATATAACTACTAGATATCTTATAGTAAGGTAACTATAAGTCTGCTATTTATTAATCCAGAAAGGGTTCTTATTCCTTTAAGTAGTATCTAGCAGGAAATCTTAGAAGAAAAAGTATAGAAGTCTTATAGAAGATATTAAGTTTATAGAGATACTAAGCATAAAATAGAGCATATTAAGTCTATTATCTACCCTCTTACTAGAAACTTCTAAGAGTTATGCTAATATACCTGCTAAGAGAGGGCTTAAGAGTATAATAATAGAGCTAATAATAAGGCAAAAATCCTTAATTATATTTTCTTTATTATCTATAAAAAGATTATCTATAAAAAGATTAATAAGCTATTAATCTAGAGCTAGCTAATAGGTTAGTTTAAACTTTAATATAAGAGTAAACTTTAATAAAAGGGTCTGAGTATAATAAGCTAAGACCTAGCATAATTACTAATCTGGACTGCTATATCTGTATTAGCTAAGGAAATAATATATTATAGCTATAAAGATAAAGAGAGGGATAGCTATATTAACTAGGATTTAAATTTAGGGTTACCCAGGCTAGCTCTCAGGTAGCTATTGCTCCTCTAAAACTAAGTTATTATATATTATTTAGATTTTTTAAAGCTTATATTTAAGAAATGCCTAAATATCCCGCTTAATAATAGGTTTCGGGATCTTATAAAGAATCAGGTTTTAATAAGTGCCCTTTACTTTATTAAACCTGAGATAAATAAGTAGCTCTAGTCTACTAGTGAGGAAGACCTTTAGTCTTAGAGATTAAAGTAACCTGACACAGGAAAGGAGATTAATAATAAGTCTTATATTATTATATTACTTATACTTATTAAGAGTATTTATAATAATAGTAATTAGGCCCTCTACTTATATTTCTGATAGAGGTGTGAGAATTAGATTCTTAAATTATTCTTATAAGGCTTTAGTAAATATTATTAAGTTAGTATTAATAGTCTCTTTTATATAAGGCGCTAATATAGGTAGAGTCTTTCTTATAAGATATTACCCCTTATATTTTTAATATCTCTTAAGTACTTAAGGTAGATTAATATAACCTTTATGGATAGTTCTATAATAGCAATAATATTTGCTGCAATTCCAAGGCCTTCTATTGCCTTAGATAGCTAGTTCTAGTGTGCTGATAGTAGGAAAAGAGAGAACTATAATAGGAGAGGATAGTAAGACAGAGCTATTTTATTATTAAGTAGTAATAAGGCTGTTACTAATTATATAGAGCTAACTACTTACAGCTTGCTAGTAGGAGATAGGTCTTAGTATAGCAGTAGGCATATATAGAGTATTTAAATAATTAAAAGTGGTTTCTCTAACCTATTATCTAATATTTAATAATAAAGATTGCTTACTAATAAGGTAGTAATATATAATACTTTTATAAGCATAGCTATATATATCTGTCCTTATAGCTATACTTATATTTATATATACTACGCCTTATTAATAACTTACTATAAGGCTGCGCATAGTAATTAGACCAGAGCAGAGATATCACGCAGTAACGATTATTAGTTATAAAAAAGCAATATAACTATATATACTCCTCTATATATATATGCTATTAATAAGTAGAGGCAGGCATAATAACTATATGCTCTCCTGAGCTTGATTTAGGTGATCAGGCGCCTATATAGTTAGCTTTTTTGTCTATACTATTGCGGTTTACCTCCTAGGATTTTACTATTAGCTTTGATCCTAAATCTAGAGGCTTTTTACTACTTTATCCTATATTAATTACCCCTTATCTCTATTAAATTCCCGATATATATATTATAGTTAGCTATCTAATAGTAGGGTTTTTGCTAATATAAGCTAAGGGATAATGCTTAGTAAATAGTATAGTCTTGCTGGCCTATGTTGCTGAATAGATCTGGGGTTAAGGAATATGTTGATCAGTTATAGTTCTCATAATAGGTTATAGTGTAAGATAAAGCTAAGAGTACTAGTGAGGGTAATCACAAAGTTAATTACTAAAAAGCTATAGAAGTCTATCCTTAAACTAGGCTGAAGTCTATACTATATATAAGTTCTAAATAGTTCCTTTATATTAGATAGCTTAGATAGCAAATATATCTAATATATCTATTACTTATCCCGTATCTATACTGTTTCTGAGGTTAAGTGACCTGTACTATAGTTCTTCCTTTCTAAGAGTTCCTGGTTACCTTATATTGCTGCTTATATATATCTTACACTAGCTACTAAGATCCTAGGTGGGGCTGTTTCTATATGTTATGTTTAACGGGTTATAATAACTTATAGATTAGATATTAAACTATTATAAAAGTAAGATACTAAAATACTAAGAAAACAAAGCTAAGCGGTATCCTATATTATATTACTTACTAATATTCACCTCTTTACTAGTTACTCTGTTATTATTTAGTTAAAAGATTTAACCTTAATATTATAAAAACCTTACTTATTTATACTTAAAGCTAGGATAAGTATCTATAGTATATAAATAAGAAAGTGTTATAATAGTTAACTTCTGATAGTTATATCTATAGACTTTATTATGCTTATAATCTATAATAATCTGTTCTATCTTCTTTTTCCTGTTAATAAATATATATTAAAAAGCAGTTTAGCTTATGCTGATATTCTGTATCTAACTTTCCTATAAAGGAGGTTTGCTGTTTTAGGTAATAGCTAAGCTATAATTCTTAGTATCTTGAGATATACCCTTATATTAAATATTATTATATCTTAGAGATTAGGGTTCTCTGTATTATATATCTAGCTACTCCTTAACCTAAGCTCTATAGCTATATTACTAAGGTTAAATAGATATCTCTCTATATCTAGAGCTAGTAAGGTAACCTTTAATATTCTCTTAAACAGGTATTTTAAAGATATAGCACCTTGAGATAACTTAATTCTTATTACTAGCCCTGTACCTATCTCTATAAGCTACTAGACCTGACGTAGCATAAGCCTTGCTAGGACATATTATATAACACAATAATAACGCAGAGAGCTAATATACCAGGTAACACAAAAAGCTTCTGTAATAGCTGAGATTTATGCTGTCTAAATAGCTACAGGTTAGGATTGCAGAGATAGTCTATTTACATATCTATATAAATATTAGCTATATTAAGGAAAGTAAGATAAATATATTAAATAATATATAAGGATATTATTAGTTTTACGCTAGATTAAGGGTTATACAGGACTCGGGGCTCCCTTTATATATATATATTAAAAGCCTGTAAGTTAATATATGTCTATATTTCTCAGTTTTACTTAACTATATTAGTAGTAGTGTTAAACTATATATATATACTCTGCAATAGGTTATATAACCTTATACGTATTTATTGATTATAGTATATATCCTTCTACTTTACGGGTTATAGTGTTAGCATAACACTAGCAGTCTTTTCTTTAAGGCTAGATACGCTATAACCTGCTAAAATCTAATCCTATATTGCTAATATCTATTATAAACCTAAAGTAGGTTAAACACGTGAAAACAGCGCAGGATTATATACTAATCTTATTCTATATTTAATATAGTTAAATCCTCCTCTTCTAAGGCACTAGAGCCCCTTTAGTGTGCCTGGTGCTATTTATCTAACTCCTTAGCCTTCTCTTTCCGAGTTACCTATCCTTCTATATAGACTGTTACTTTATTATTATTAATAAAGCGTTTAAGGGTTTAATTTAGAGTACTCTTTGTAAAAGTATCTGCAGGGTTGTTATCACTATTAATCTATTATACCTTATAGATCTCCCTCTTCTTATAGAACTATTAAAGCGCTATAATATTGATTATTAGTTGCTTCTCCTTTATAGTACTAAGCTTAATAAGGTATTTATATAGTAACTATAAATTAGTATAGATAATTATAGGGATATGGGGTCTTTTGAGGCAGTTAGTGATCTTCTAAAGCGTTATTATAATAGCATAGGCGAGGTCTGCACCAGTAACTATACCATAGACTTTAGAAGCTAGGGCACTTTAGGTAACTCTCTTATACTTTATTAAACTGAAGTGAATAGTATTACTGCAGATTATAAATATATTATTATTTATTATCTTGTTAGCAAGGATAATAATAAATCTGATCTGTAATAAGAGGTCTGAATTATTAGTAAAAGAGCTATTAATAAAAATAAGTAGTTTAGCTATTACTAAGTTAATAGATATAAACGTGAGGCTGCAGTTAAGGTTCTTCTTTTACTATTTAAGGTATCAATTAAGCGCTTTTTTATCTTTAGCGGTTAGCTTCTGATACTGTGCAGCTGCAGATAGATTAAAGTATATCTCTGGTTAGCAAATTAACGTGATATATACGCCTCTCACCCTTTACTAGATATATTGCTGTTTTTGTTTAGTTAAAGTGGTTTTTAGGTTAATAAGCTTAATCTTATTCCCTTGTCCCTTTTAGTATAGGGTAAGACTGCTGTTTTTGTTTAGCATAATAATACTGCTGTTAAATATTAGTGGGTTATTTGGGTTAAGTTATTATTTATCCTTTGCAGTGAAGCTAGCTTTTGCGAGTTTGTTATCCTCTTAATTAGAGAAACTTAGTATTAAAAGTCTAATTATATTATTAGTTTGTATACTAATAATATTAAAGCTGTTAGTGGCAGTTAAAGAGATTAGTAAGTATAGGTTAAATATAGATTAATCTATCTTAAGCTTTTTTCTATAATACTTACTATAGGTTACCCACTAATAGGTTCTAGCTTTTATAATGCTATATAGAGGTTTAACAATCCTCATAATCTGATTCTTAGAGTATTTGCTTTAAATTTTGCTTAGGAGGTCTGCTAATATTATCCTGTTAAGCTCTGTTTAGGATTAGATATATACTTATATAATATCTATAAGCTATAGGATAAATCCCTCTACTAGAAGGGATAGTGCTAAAGTGAGAAGCAGTTACTGGCTTGCCCTTTAAATTGTTAGTGATTATATAAGGATTAAAGTCTTATTATTATTATTATAACCCTGAATAATAAGTTATGACTTTTTATAAGGTTACTTAGTCCCTTTTCCTTTAACTTTATAAACTATATAGGATTTAAAAATCCAGGTTTTACTGTAAATAGCAGTATTATAGGGAATAATTTCAAAAACACTGCATTTCTAAAGTGCAGTTATCTCAGCTATTATAGAAGTAGAGAAAGGTTCTCCCAGTATTATAATAACGCCTTCCTTATATAGGCGGGCAGTAAGGTTATAATCTAAACGCTCTTTTACTATTAGGAATATTATAGTGTTACTAATTTCCCAGCTAAGAGCCTTTACTATATTAATAATAAAAACAGTATTAACTACAGCATTCTCTTATCTATTTTAGTCTATAAAGTGGTTACTTCTTTATATTAAACCTGTAGTGGGCATTATAATAGCTCCTATATAGTTCTTTAGCAGTCTCCCCCTCTTACATAGAGGCGGGATTTTAGGTAATGTTAGTATTAGTGCTAGTGCGGTATTATTCTTATCTAGTCCTTCTATCCTTCTAGTATTCCAGTCCAGAGAGTCCTATAGTATATTATTATTATCCCTGTTAGTGTTACTAGTATTGCTAGCATTATGCCACGGGCAGATAATAGTTAATTAGAAGGTCTGAGATCTGTGCAGGAGGTAGAGCATACAGGTTTTGCTATTAATAGCAAGGAGTTTATATAGTTCTTGCTATCCCTTCTTTTTATAGTAGACATATATAAGTAAGAGTAGTAGTAGCTATAAGGTTCTATATATATCTAGTCTATTATAGGCAGTAAGAGCCTCTAAAACTTAGCATAAGGCCTAGACTTTTTAGAGGTCTTCTATTACCCTTTACATAGCAGCTGCCCGTTTCTGGATTTCCAGAGATAGAGGGGATTTATTAATAAGGCATAGCTACACTTTAAAGATAAGTAATATTAGAACTAGGCCTTTTAGCCCTGCAGTGTTATTAATAGCCTTTAAAGCTATTTAGAGAACTATCTTATAATCTATATTAGAAAGGTCTTAGTAAATTATATTATAGACTCTTTAAAGAATTATATAATACCTCTTAACCTTGCTAACAGAGTTATAAGCCTTAATAAGGACTTTAATAGTAGTTATTAATATCAAACAGAGCATGCTATGCTACTCAGATAAGCTAAAATTAGTACCAGTATTAGTAATTGCTATATCTAGAGATCTAAGATAGGTATAGATCTAGCATTATTTAAGCGCATTAAGTGCTATATTTGCTAATAGATCCTATAGAAATCTTCCTATATTAAAGGCAGTAGCAGTATTAACTACGTGAAGTACTGGTCTTAAGTTAAGGTAAATAATATTAATAACTATAGCATAGTTAAAGTTATAGTTATCCTTAAGAGTGAATTTAAAGCAATTTGGAGCTCCTACGTTAAGTTAGTAACGTTTATAAAACTTTATTAGATGTTTAAGCATTCATATCTTAACTTAGTAGCCTGATTACTATAAAACCTTATAAAGTTAGTAGATTAATAGATATCTAAAACGTTAATAGAGTTAGCGTAACTCGGTTTCTATAAGGTTATTCCAGGCTAAAGTCTTCTCTATATCTAATAATAGCTATAGATAACCCTATTTATAGATAATAGGGATAATCAGGTTTCCCTATTATAAATAGTTTTTTAAGTTATTAAATTAAATATCTAGCTTATCTATATCCACAAAGCATAAAAGAAAAGAGGTATTTGCTAATATAACGTGGAATATTATCTCTCTAAAAGGTATAGGGATAACTATTATTCCTATTAATTTAATTACTCCCCTGGACTAAATTTGACGTTTTCTCCCCCTGTAGTAGCAGGGTTAATTGCAATATTAGGTAACTTAGTCCTTTTAAGTATAATAAACTAGTTATAACTAGCTATTGAAAATCCTATAGCTCCTATATCCGGGATAATACCCTAGAAAGTCTCTGAAGAATATCTTCTGTTAAGTGTGAAAACATTAATAGGGGTATTATTAATTATTTATTTAAAAGGGTTATAGTGGGTGATTCTATAGTAAGCTGCTTAGTTAAGTAGGTATTTAGTGATAGTATTCTTATCTACTAAATAATCTAATTAGGTATTTAGGTTTATAAATTAGGCAAAGAATAAAGTCTGCTAGTTATTATTAGATTATTAGTCTTCTTAACTATTTTGTCCTTCTCTGAGTAACTAGAGGTATATTTTAATCTCTTTATCCTCTTTATTATTCCCTATTAAATTGTTATGAGTCTTATCTTTATCTCCTTTATACTAAGCGAGGAATTATTAGTAAGCTATCTTTAAAGCATCTCAAATCCGCGAATTGCTTTGAAATTAAGAATATGCTTTATCCCTCTCTTTCTATATGTGGTTTATTAAATAGTATCCTATCTTTTTACAGATATAGTATCTCTGTTTCTGAGGATCTCACTATTATTTTGAATTATCTTGTTTGAAGTTTTAGCGTAGGCTAGAGCAGCTAAATTAATTATTCCAGCCTTAGCCCTTATACTTATAATCTGTTTAGTATTACTCCGTGTAGTATTATGGTTATAGAGTTAATTAACTATTTATAAACATAACTGCATTGCTAATTATAACTTTAAGCTAGTTATAGGGGCTCTTAAACTTTATTATAGGGTTTATAGTAGCTTATTTATATTCCTTAACCCCTCAGTAACCTTAAAGGAGTTAGTTATATAAGATCTCGTTGCTTTTATAGGCTATGCCTAATACAGGTTATGTTTTTATAAGGGTATTAATTAGTAAATCCAGGGCTTTAAGCTTTATTATAGATAGATTGTTATTTATAATTAATATTAGAGTAGTATTATTCTATTTAGCAAAGCATACTTATTTAAATTCCTTTATTTTAAAATATTTATTAAGCTTAGCAATAATCTAGTTAGAGTTAAGATGAGGCTAAATTTAGCAAATTATCTTATAGTAATAATATAATGCTCTCTCTTTAAGTATAATTAGAAAAGTAAACAGTATTTACTCCTTTACAAGGCTTACTCTCTTATATATATCCTAGAAGATATAGAGTTTTAGCTTCAGAATATCTATACCTTTACTACTATACTTTATCTTATCAGTGTATAGCTTAGTTAGGTCTGCAAGTTAGTATGTGAGTAAGTGTGTGTTATTCTTAGATCTAACTTAAGCGTTTATTATATTTAGAGCAGGGTTAGTATTTAAAGTTAAATTAAGGTTAACTAGCTGTAGATTCTTATTATTTATAGGTATACTTCTCCTATTATTAGTCTGTAAAGGTATAGACTTTGCTCTTCTCTTACTATTACTACCTATAATCTCTCTGGTAAAGTCTTTATTTTCCTATAGCCTTATAAATATAGTGTTTTTGCTTACTTATTCTTCTGCTTTCTTAGCTATCCAGAAATAGAAGTTATCCTCTATAATAATTATAAAGAGTTAGTCTGTAACTCATGGAAAATTATAGGTAGTATATACTCTGCCTATTATAAAGTAGTTATAGAGTTATTAAATAATACTTATAGTAGCTTAGTTCTAGAATTTAAGTAATAGGTTAATAAAGTTATATATAAACTCTTGCTATAAAGCTATACCTATAAAGCTGTTAGCCTTATAGGTTTTAAGGTAAAAGAGGATTTTTGCGTTTGCCTCCTTCTCTGTGGTTTTATTACTAAATTTAAATATTTAACCCTAGTTATAGTTATTTACAAATACCTTTATATTTAGAGGGATTAGGGGTTCTATAATAAGTTAACAGTGTAGAGTTACTATAACTAATAGGTCTAACTGTAGCATTAATTAGCTAGGTATAGAAGGATTTGCTATAGTGGTTAATAGTATTATATAAAAGAAGGTAAATAAATACCTCAGTGAGGTTTTAGCTAGTAGAGTCTCTTATTAAAGCTTCTGCTATAGTATGAGTCTCCCTTATTTATACTAGGATAGTTAGTTCTCTAGTTACTGGGTTTAGGACAGTTAAAGTAAAGTTTTTTGCTGTTAGCCTTTGTGGTGACTCTTGTAGGTCTGCAAAGCAGTATTGCTGTTATTTAGCGTTATCTTCTTCTATTATTTCTTTTAGAATACTAGGTTTAGTGGTGGTAGTGAGAGTATTATAAATTATATAGTAGTAGCTATAGTTACTTGCTATGGTGTTATTACACTTACTATAGGTAATAATACTTAAGCTATACTTCTATCTATAAACTAAATAGGAAAGATACTTTATTGTTTTAAGGTAGAAAGGGATAGATATCCTTATTTTATTCCTTCTAGTTAGGATAATCCTGGGTTCTAGCGGGTATAGGTGGTGTTAGCAATAATACTGCAAGTTATTATAGCATTTTAGCGTCTTTTGCTATATCCACTTATAGGTGATTTGCTATATACTGAACAATACGTTGTTTCAGTATAAAGTTACTAGTAGTATTAGAGTTACCCCTTATCTTAGTGTGAGTTGTGATTCCAGGTTAAAGGCAGTTTCTCCTTAATAATTATGAGGTTAATAGTGGTGTATGTTTTATAGTAAATAATATAGGTGTTCTGAGCAAAGGTCTTATAATATTCCAGTATATATAAGTATAGATATTATGGTTTTCTGGTGTTTTTAAAGAACAGCAGTATAAATACAGAGAGGGCAGATCTTAAGCTTAGAGATAGTGATCCTATTAAGACAGGTGATTCTGTAGTAGGGTTCTTATTATACTAGCTTATTATGATAGTTATAGATCTCTTATTTATCTGTTATCTCTTGTTCTTATTATATAAGTAGTATTTGCGGGTAATAAGTTATATTAATAAAGTTATTATATATATAACAGATATAGGGGTATATTAAGGTCTTTAAGATATATATGCTATAAGCAAACCTAATCTTTATACTTAATAACCTGGGTAGTATAAAGATAAGTCCCTTATATACTAGATTATAAACCTAGTATAGGAGTTATTACTTTGCCTCTTTAAGTAATATCCTTACTGATCTGTGGAAGTTAAGTAGTGTAACTTGTGAGGTTAACCACTAATCAGTGTTAGTTTCATGCCAGATTAAGGGTTACATAGGACTTAGTGCTCCCTTTATATATATATATTAAAAGCCTGTAAGTTAATATATGTCTGTATTCCTCAGTTCCACTTAACTATATTAGTAGTGGTTTAGAACTATATATATACGCTCTGTGATAGGTTATATAACCTCGTATATATCTATTAATTACAGCGCATATTTTGCTGCTTTGTGGGTTATAGTGTTAGTATAACAGATATGCTATAAGAAAAAGAAGGTAATATAAGAGGAGAGTTAAAGCAAGAGGGATATATTTTAATAAGGAAAAAAGAAAAAAGGAAAGGAAAAGAAAAAAAAGTAAATAGATAGGGTTAGGATAAATAAAACGGGGTAGGGATAGATAAAGATATTAGGGTTAGGGTTAAGGTATATTAAGATAGTTATTTATATAAAAGGAAAAAGGCAGGGTTAGGGTTAATAAAAAGAGTTAGGGTTATACTTAAAGGTCAGGAAAATAAGAGAGGTATAGAGTTAGGTAGATAGTATAAAGAGTTAAAGTGAATAGAATATAGTTATCATAGTTTATATCAGTTTATATAAAGTAGAAAATAATAAAAGAGATATATTAAAATAAGTAAGATAAATCAGTTAATATAATAAGAGTATATAAATTTATAAGATGGTTTATAGAGCAGGAAGTAAAGTTTATAGTAAAGAAGTAAAGTTAAATTATAAAGAAAGATAGAGATAGAGAGAAGATAGTAGAAAGGAAAGTAAATATACTAATATTAGGGAGAGTAAAATCAAGAGTCAGAGTTAAAGAGCATATAGAAGATAAATTAAAGAAAAAAGGAAAGAGGGAGAGATAATATAGTATTTAATATAAATAAGCAGTATTCTATTTATATAGAAATAAGACAAAATATAAAGGGAGATAAATAGGAGAACGTAATATATATTTATTAAGGTAAACTAGGTGAAACTTAGAAAAGAATCCTATTTTAGATAACTATATTTTTATAATATAATTTATTTATATCTTATAACTACGATATTTTATATATATCCTTTTAATCTTTTAGTTATAACATATAACTAAAACCTTTTATCTATATTCTTCTATTCCTTTAGTTATAACTTATAACTAAAATATGTTTTCTATATTCTTTTAGTCCTTTTATTATAACTTATAACTATATTATTCTATCTATGTTTTTTTACACTATTTAGGTATAACTTATAACTAAAAGAGTTAATCTATTTAATTTATACCTATAAGGCTATTTATTCTTTCTATATTCTAGTTTCAAACTATAACTAAAAGAGTATATCTAGTTAATCTATCTGTTTTAATACTATATATTTCCTATACGTTTCAGTTTTAACTTATAACTAAAAGTTCTATGCTTACACTATAAGCTGCAAAATAGCAGGATATATGCTATAATAAATAGATATATATAAGGTTCCGTAACCTATTACAGAGTATATATATATAGTTTAATAATACTGCCTATATAGTTAAGTAGAACCTCTAAATAGATATATAATCACTTAAGGCCTTTAGACATATATATACAAAGAGAGCTCTAAGTCCTATATAACCTATAATCTAGTATAAATCTAATAGAAATATCTTATACTTATACTATATATCCTTTAAATTTTTATAGGTATAGGTTATAACTAAATAATTTTATCTATCTACTTTATACCTTTTAATACTATATATTCTTTAACAATTTTAGCTATACTATATTGCTATAAGATTTAATCTATCTAATTTCAATAACTCCATTCTATATAGATATATTCTAGAGAAAGCTTATTAATAGTAACTTTATAACCTCCTTCCTTGCCTTCCTATCTCTTACTTTATCTAAGGCCTCTATACTACTAGTACTACTACTCTCAGTCTAAAATCCCTATATTGTGCTTCTCTTGATTTTATTGTGGATATTATATAGCTAAGGTACCTACTACCTATATCTTAGAGAGGTAGCTTACCTATATAATTATGCTATATAAGGATATAATATAAGATAGCTTAGGTAATAAATAAGGTATTAAAGTAGGTCTTATTTCGGCTTATTAACTAGGTAGTAAGTGTAAGAATGGCTATAAAGGCTGCGGGAGAAGTAGAAAAGTTCCCCAAGTAGTATAAGTAGATTTCGGGCAATAAATGGTGTATAAGGGTAACTTTTCAGGTTTGTTGCATAATATTCAGATAGAGAGAGAAATGTAGATATGGAATGATATTATTGTTAATAAATTCATAGATATCTAAGGCCTAGAAAGGCGGGGGAAAAGGTAGGTATATATAGACGATTTGGTTCCTAAGGTCTTACAGCCCTTTAGGTCAGAATTAAACCTTATTTCCAAAAAGGGTAATAATAACAAAGTTTGAGGTTTAAGGTTTAGCTTCTAACACTAGCTTTAACCTTAATTTTAAGCTTAGTTTTAAGCTTAACTTTAGTTCAGCTTAACCTTATTCTGAAACTTCATTATTCCAAATACTTCATTATTCCAAATACTCTGATTACGTAATATTAGTAATATGATATATATACCAAAAAACGCCATTCTTTATAGGAATTTCAAATATATTATCCAATATTTCATACCTCTTATATTCCTAGAGTTATAGCACTCTAAAGGTATAGTGATAATAATATATAAGTTCCTTTTATAGTAATAAGGAATAATATATTTCTTATAGTAAGTAGCTAGGTAGGAGAGAGGGGAGTTATTTATACTTATTCTACCCTTCTAGAGCCTTCTATTACATAATTACTTACGCAATTGCTTACCCAGTAGATTGCATAGATATTTAGCCTATTTAGGCTTAGTTATATATTAAAATTATAGCTCAACCCGTTTTCATTCTAGCTCCAAATCTTATTAAAGCCAAGGCCTTCTAGAACATCTAGACCGTTTTATCTACAGTATACACAGTCTTATTAATACTATAATATACGGTGCTATATTATATAGGTAATAATTTAGCATTATTTGTATTATATGTTTTATAGGTCTTATAGGTTAGGGCTTTTAAGAGATTTATATACTATCTTATAAGGTATAATTTAAAAACAGTATTTATCTAGTCTTTCTTTAATAGCCTTTATTTTCTATCTAGCTTACTACTCCTAGAATACTCCTACTATAAACTAATATTACTCAGTATATATACTAGAATACCTATTCTAAGATTATCTATTAACAGTATAACTATAGCATAGTTATAGCTCTTATCCTTCACTTTTCTATCTTTTATAAAGCTAAGCTCCCTACTAAGATATCAAGCAATAGTAATATTAATACCATAACCTTAGCATAGGTAGATACTCTTATCCCTTAGAGATAGCTTTATTACTAATACCTTCTCTAGGTTATTAAGATAGAGGCACTAAACTATTTACTACTTATTACAGATATTAAACTGCCTAATATAAAGCCACAGCTCTATAGCTGCCACTTTTTAGTTAAGGAACTTACTATTCACTTTAGTCTAGGCCTCTATAAACATAGCTAGCTCCCCTATATTACTATCTGTTAGGTTACTAGCTAGATCTTTAATTTGCAATTTCAATCAACTTACTCCTTTACTAGTATAATAGTTAAATTTAAGGAGCAAGTTAACTATATACTCCTTAAGCTTATTCCTAAATATATAGTTTAGTTAAATCGCAGCTCCCTAACCTAATAAATATCTGCATTTCAGGAACCTAGACTAGATAGCTTAGTATAGTATATATTTATAGGGGAATACCCATTCCGCGATGCTTGCCTTTTCTCTATTATTGCTCCTAAGGTCTTTTAATCCATTAATTATCCCAACCCTTAAACAGTTAAAGGTTTCTTTCTTTATTTTCTTTTTTTATATATATATTGCCTCTAGTAGATACCTTTATTAGCGCTCTATGTGGTATAGATCTTAGCTATAAGTAACTAACTCTAAACTAGTATCATTAGTGCTTTTGCTATTTTTTCCTAGCCTATAATTTAATACTTAAGATAGTAAGTAGTTTCTAGAGGTTAAGGCAGGATTTATGCTAGCAGCAAGGGGTGCTATTCAAGAGATTTATAATAATAGTAATTAGCATAGAGATTAATATATATTAAGATATAGTTATAATTATATATAGAGCTAAAGACCTTAAAAAGTAGGTATTCACTACGAGAAAGCTATAAAAAGAGTTATAGCAGATAATACTACATAGTAGAGTAGAGTTAGTTAAGTAAAATAAATAAGTAAGTTACTTATAGTAAGAGGTAATAGAGGGGGTAAGAAATATATTAGAAAGAATTATATATTCTTAACACAGCAATAATAAAGTAGAGTAAAGGGGGATAAAGTAGAGGTATATTAAGTCCAAAAGAGGAGGAGTAAAATAGTCTATAAATAAAGCATAGAGAGTTATAGAGATAGTAGGTAAATAGATACCAAAGATAATAAAATAATGAAAAATAAGATAGGAGGGAGGTAGCAGTTATATATAGCTGAGCAACCTTATTACTTTATATATAGTAGAGGAGCTAGAGGAAACAGGATTTAAATGCTATACTTTAATAATAACCTTTACTAAAGATAACCAAATATATCAAAATACTAAGTAGGATAAGAAGGTTAATATACATAGTTAAATACTAAGGGAGTATAAGTTTATAAAATTAAAAGAGTAAATATATAGAATAGTAAGGAGACTATAGTTATTAATAAGTAAAGGTATAAAGGAAAGAAATAGAGATTAGAGGTTAGAAGTATAGGTATATATTCAGGAACATATAGAGTGTAAAAAGGGAATTCTAGTAAAATATACAAACTTAGACAATTATTAATTATTACTATATAAGAGAAGAAGGTTATATTTCCATTACACATATTAATATAAAAGGGTATAAAGCATAAACGGGTATAAATTAATAGATAGATAGTAGAGATAGTAAGAGTAAAGAAAGGAGGGAGTAATAGAAAATAATAAGTTAATAGGTTATAAGAGGTAGATATTTATATGCATATGTTTAATTATTAGAAGAATTTAAAAGACGGACTATGTCTTATAAATAGATATATTATATATAGCTATAAATAACACTACTAGAAGTAAGGCTAAAGAGAAGATCTATTAACAATACTATACTATAAAGTCTATATAGTAATAAGGAGAATATAGACTATATAGTAAGAGGTATTTATCTACTAGAACTATATAGTATATAGTGAAATAAAAGGAGTAAATAGTATAAAGATAAGAGAAGGGAGGAGAGTAAGCTAGTAAGAAAATAAAAGAGGATATACAAAAAAGAAGATAAAGGATTACTATAAGGAAGGAGTAGAGATAATAGGAGGAGAGGAGAAGATAAAGAATAATTTATAAAGAGGCTAGATATAGAAAGCTATAAGAGAGAGAGAGAGAGGGGGGGGGAGGAGAAAGGTTACTAGAGAGATAGAAAAGATAAATAAATAGAGTAATTTTCAGGGAGAGGTAACTAAATAGAATATTAGTTTACAATAACAGGAGAATATATTTAATAGTATATAGAAACATATTATAAGTAAAACAAGGTATAGAGATAGTAAGATAAAAGAAATAAGGCTAGATTTAAGGGAAAATAATAAAGATAGAGAAGAAGAAAATAAGGAAATGAGTAGAGTTAGAGTAAAGAAAAACCAGAGTAGAAATAGAAAAAGCAAAGGGTTAGAGTTAGAGTTAAGGGTTAGAGGTTAGAAAAATAGGGTTAAGGATATAGTAGGGTTAGGGTTAGGGTAAAGGAGAGGTGGGATATAATAGAGTATATATAGATTAATAGTAAAAGAAGAGTAGTATTTATAGTCTATATAAGAGTATAGGGAAATAAACTAGAGTATAATAAGTATATTTATATTTATTTAAATATATTAGTAGATAGGATAACAGAATAGAGATATATAATAAGATATATAGAGTAGAATATAGATTTTAATATAAAGAAGTAAAGTCTGATCAAATAGGAGAACAGAATTCATTACAAAGCAGTGTCAAAATAAGAAATAGGGTTAAGCCTAGTAGCCTAACTAGCCGGCAATACAGTGACAGCTAGGCACAGCAGAGCGCAGAGACCCAAAAGCCCAACAACCCGGCGGAACCCGACGGGCCGCGCCGCCCCGGGTTAGGGTTAGGGTTAGGGTCAGGGTTAGGGTTAGGGTTAGGGTTAGGGTTAGGGTTAGGGTTAGGGTTAGGGTTAGGGTTAGGGTTAGGGTTAGGGTTAGGGTTAGGGTTAGGGTTAGGGTTAGGGTTAGGGTTAGGGTTAGGGTTA